>JABSTQ010010432.1:0-210434 GCA_013358835.2 Ixodes persulcatus
CTCAGGTAAGTTCGTTCTTTGCAAATTTTACAAAAAAAAATGCACCATCTGTGGGCAACGCTGCACAAAGTCGTAGCGCGATAGGTTAAGAAACCGAATTTGCCGGTCGATTTAAAGAGCCTGCCGTCTCCTTGTTCCACCCTGTACATACATACATACATACTAGGAGAATTTGTGGCAGATGGAAGATGTGCGATGAGCGAAGAAGACGACGAAGCTGAGGCGGTACGCTTCTCCCGAACGTAGCACCGTAGCACTTTTCTTTGTGGTGTAATGGTGGGGAGTCTTCCCCGTTTCGTTGCCGTCTCAGTCATAAATGCAAGGCAAAAGACAGACGCACACACTGCTTCGCGCCGGGATGCTAGTCGGGCTACCCGGTCAACAGGGGCTGCCACCAGCGATCGTAAGCCGTCGCTCTTTCGTGCGCCAAAGGAGCAGTCGCGCAGACTACAGTGGGGAAAAAAATCTTATTCGAGAAGATAAACGCCTCGCCGAGACATCAGCGGTGTGCGAGAGACACTTTGAACCGCGCCTTATCCTTCGGGACTATGTGCACATCGTCAATGGCGAAGAGTTTAAAGGGGTCATGAAACGATTTTCCTACTTCTTCCTCCTTAGCTTTAATCCTCAACTCAAATGCGAATTGTGAAATCACGTCGTCGTGACATCCTTCGGCACCGGTGCGATGCTTTTTGTGCACACCATAGAACTTGTCATTCCCCAGTGACGATAAGTTCCGTCAGGGCACTCATTGACCACGAACGCGAATCCGAATATTCGTCGACGGATTTATTGTTGACGAGCGCATACGTCCAAGTTACGCAGTTCTCGTGTTCAATGCGTGAGCTGGGCTCGGCTGACGTCAGTTTGGCACCGCTGACGCGCTTTCGGAACCGCGGATGTATCATAGTGAAAAGACGGAGAGCTTTCGAAGGAAAGAAGGTACAAAAAAGTCCGCTATATTTTCAAATGTTCGTACCGAAAAGCTGGCGTTTGACTTTCTACCCTCTTTCTTTTGGCCAACTAAACGATATGCGATTAGTAAAGTCCCAATTTAAAATAATTTATCCCATTCCAAAATTCGTTTCATGGCCCCTTTAAGATTCTATTCCGCAATATATTATGACTATTTTGTAGTATTTTTGCTTACTATGTTGCTGGATATCTGTAATGTGCTTGCTGTGTATGTCGATGAAGTGCATTATTACTTTTGAGAAGTCATAAAGTAGTGAGTTGAGAATTATTTCTTCCTTTTCATATTAGGGGTTGTTGAAGTTTGTGTTCATATCGCATTTTAATGCTTCATATACGCCCAATCGAGGTATTTTTTTTCATAGACTGCCTTCCCCAAAAAACAATTTGTTATATGTTCGCCAGTTGCAATGGCACCTTGGCCGTTCCCAAACGCGCTCCGCCATGCACCTTACAAACGCTGGTCCCCGCATCAGCAATACGATGACAAAAAACAATACACCAGTTTATTGTTCCTCTCACCATTAAAAAAGGAAGTTTTATTGAGATTTATTTGTCTATTTTTTCTTCCTATATCAGTATCGCGTGGTTTCTTTCGTAGCTATTAAAATGCAGCCCAACTGATAGCGTTGCTGAACGTCCTGTCAGTACGAAAAAGGGGGGGGGGGGGTCGATATTAATCAATGAGCTCCATCAAAAACACGCGAATAATAAAAGTAGAGGATAGCACACACTCTAGAGGCCTTGATGCAAAGGAAAACCTACAATTCTTCACATTAGCACTTGTTCTGCGTCGCGAAAAGCTCCAGTCGAACCACAGTATAGTACACGCCGAGCAGCGCCGACGAGGAGGTGCACGTTCCCGTAGCAATATCTAGAAAGGACGAGACGAGGCCATGTCCGCTGGGCTCTATAGACCTTTCCAATGTTTACAAATCCACAGCCCAGCGTGCGATCTCCACAGCTCAGGGACGACGACGAAGCGCTCGTTCTAACGGACGTGTTTTTCCTAGCTCCGCCGACATATATTTATAACTCCGAGTTTAAAAGGCACTCGTGCCCCGGAAAAGGGCCCCATGGATCAAGGGGAACCCTCCGCCACCCTCCGACCGTCGATTTTGGATCCGGGAGGGACCAGTTTGGTGAATATGGAACCCGAGACTATGGACACCTTGCTAAACCTAACGTCTGGAATGCGAGGTACGGAAACTCAGGCTGCCGCTACAGGGACAACCGCGACCACGGCGGGCCCATTGACGGAAGGCCTTCAAATTGTACTGGACCAGAACAGCCTCGGCAAATTGAACGAATTTGGAGTCGCGAGGGAAGATATCGGAAGGCTCTTTGTAAGCTTCTTGACCTACCTCGCTACCGCACAGCAAGGAAAAGGCGCGCAACCAGCCGCAGCAGAAAAGGTGAGCTCAAGCCTTGGACAAGAATATCCCACGATAGCTCAAGCAGCACAATTGACAAAGACACCGCTAAAGAGCCAGAATGCTAAACCTAACGAGACAGAAGCCACCCTTTTGGCGGAGAATATGGAGGACAACTCCTGGACACCAGTCCAGAACAGGCGCCGCCGTAAACGATCGCTGACGTCAATCGAAGAACCTGAAAAAAAAGCCGCTGCTATGTCCATCGATGAGAGGCCAGAGAGTAAAACTACCAGGGCCATTGTCCTTAAGCCGGTATGTAAGGAAGCAGTAAATGGCTTCAGAGCCAGGGACATCAGGCAGGCCGCGGAAACTGCAGGAATCGAAAGCCAAGAGAATTTCAAAATCCAGTATCAGACAAAGACCAACACTATTACGCTCACTACGCAAGAAGAAGGCACGGCAGAAAAGCTGCTACGACTTAAAGGGATTGTCCGGTCGAAACCGGAAGTACTTAAGTTCTTGCGCTCGTTACGTCGAGGGAGCCTTCATGTAGACAAACGTCATTTTTATTTTGATATATGATCTCCCGTTATTAATTAAACCTTTCATGAGCCTATGTACGAAACTGCACCCCGAATTTCGCCAGTGTCAATGGCTGACATCCGTAGGTGCTGCGTGACGTCACAAAACGCAAAGGCCTGTCGGATGGTCGGGATAACAAGCGTTGGTCGATGGATGTCTTGTATTTTGTTTCGAATTATATAGTCTCCTAGGCTGTACCCTACTTAAATACGGTTCTTTTAATGCAGTTCCCAAGCATTTGCAAAAAAAGCCACGCCTTTTAGCAGGAAATTACTCGCAGACAGCCATAAGCTTCGAGCAAGCGTATGCCGTTTCGCGCAAACACAACTGCGACGGCCACCGATCGAACTAGAGGCGCTTGCAAAGCAAAGGATGCAGATTTAGCCTCTGAAGCGGCACCTAAGTACACGAAGCGGCATCTGGGTACACATGTCAGCGGATCCAGTGGATCGGTGATGAGGCTGCGGGTCGTTCCCTCAGAGGCGATGTCCGCGCGGGTAGAAGACAAACGGCGAATCGTTCAAATGCATGTCGTCACTTGACTTGGACGAGCTTGGTTAATCGTATTCACGTTCCATTTTCACACGCGGGTCAAACAGAATCGGGCTGCACGCGTGCTAAAAACAACTTCTGGCATCGTTTCCAGATGGCCTAGCTGTTGGTTTCGGTTTCGCTGCATGATCAAATTGATTGATCTGATTTAGGCGAGGAGTGGATGGACGTATAGTTTAATATCGTTGGCACAGCGTCACACCTCAGCTTACGAGCCTTCTGTTTGCTTAGAGCTCAGCTCGTAGCTCTCTTCTGTGAGATGATTGCTGCATAAGCGGGATCTCGATCTTGACGGGAACCTATTCCCTACGCACGGCAACGATCCACTTCGCTCGGCACTGCACGTCTCGTGGAAAAGTGTGGAAGTCATGTCTTGGCTCGCATGTGCTGCCCGGTGGTTGTGGCACTCAACCGCGCAACAAAAAACTCACCCAACTACCAAACAAGTTGAGCACAACAACAAAAACGAAGCACGCTGAGGCAGACAAAAATTCTCGCTTTGTGTTTTGTGACGTCAGAGCTTCAATGTTGCCAACGAAAGCAGCGTTTACGCTAGAATGCGATTGGAGCAGCATAAATTCAATTACTCACGCAGAGGGGCGTATAAAATTCAGATATTGCACGTACGATCCTTCTCGAGGCAATAACAATGATATTCAATTGTTTTCTCGAATACAAAATTTGACCGGACAATCCCTTTAAGGCAATAGAGAAGAACGGCAAGCAGTATACAGTTTGCCCCTACAGAGCAATGGATAAGAACCAGATCCGCGGTGTCATATACCCCCCGGGAGACAACAGCGAAGAGACACCAGAGAGGTTGCTCGCAGACATGAAATGCGACAAGGCAAGGATCATCGCCGCCCGACTTATGGGTAAAGGCACAAGTTCGGTGTTAGTTACCTTCGAAGGTAACAAACTGCCCAAGAAGGTCGTCTTCTGCCAAGCAATCTTGAGCGTGAAAGAATACCGCCCGCGCCCGATCGTGTGCTTTAGCTGCCACGAGCTCGGGCATAAGGCGGATGTCTGCCCTTGCAAGGAACGAAGGTGCGGTCAGTGCGGGAACGTGCACGACGAAGGAATGGACGAGTGCGACCGAGAACCAAAAAGTCGTTACTGTGACGGCCCACATCCGGCCACCAGTAACGACTGTCCAAGAAGAAGAATTCCAGACAAAAAGAAGATGACACCCAAACCTCCGGCGCAAAATAATGAGAGTTACGCTGCAGCTGCCAAGTCCATCACGGAGCGACCCAAGGCATCGGGGAAAAACGATCAAGACGAGCTTCCCACATAGATACCGGAATGGGCGAAATCCACCCAACGACAACAACAAAGCCAGCAGACGTCAGACTTCGACGCCGAGAAAGAGATGAATAAACGCAAGAACGACGTACACATCGGCTTCAAGATGATCTTCGAGGCCATCGGAGAGATCAAGAAGGAGCTGGCGTTGCTGCGACATGGGAAGTAACTCCCATAGCAGTACAGGACAGGCCACCACGGAACAGACCCGCATTGTCCAATGGAATTGCTGCACATTTTCGACCAAAAGTGCAGAGCTGAGGTTGAGATTCGAGAGACAGCCGCCGCCGGATGTACTCCTTCTTCAAGAAACACGAACCCTGAACCTAACGTTCCCCTGCTATAGTTTCTACACGAACCCGACCATAGTAACAACCCCAAGACCGAGCGAAAGGAACCCAGAGACGAAGAAAGGCTGGGCAGCAGTAGCAGTCCTGCGGCACATACCACATGCCCAGCTCGATACGGCGTCACTTTGCACTGGCAACAGAGAAGTGGTAGCCGTAAGGCTCAGTCACAAACGGAAAAGGATGACATTAGCCTCCGTCTATATAAGACCAGGAACGGCAACGGAAGATGACAAGGAAGCAACGGCATGGATAGGCGAACTTGTCGGTCTAGCCGAAGGGGACCCGATTGTCATAGCCGGGGACTTCAACGCCCGACACAACAGCACGAGAAAAGGCCGGCAAATTAAACACGCAATGAAAACTGCGGGCCTTACACTTCGCAACGAGCCGGGGACCAAGACAAGGATTGGAATGCACAGTAGGCAAAAGGACTCCACCCCGGACCTCTCCTGGGCCACTGCAAGCCTAGTGCTCGACTGGTCAACGTGGAGAGACAACCTTGACAGTGACCACTTTCCGGTAGAAATGAAGATCCACCACGGCCAACGCAACAGTGGCAAAGAACAAAGACCAGTAGTCAAATGGGATCGTTTTAGGGAACTGCTTGAGACAGAGGGCAGCCAAGACATCGAGGACTGCATTCGGACGGCTCTGAGCGAAGCAAAGACGAAAGTTCTAGTAAAGCCTGGAGCCCCAACACCGGACAATCACCTGCTAAACCTCTGGGCCAGCCGTCTACAAGCACTGCAGCGGTACCGAAAGAACAGGACGCTGCATCTAAAAATCAAGCTCAAACGAGCAGCAGCGAAAGCGAGGCAGTACTCTAAACAGCTGGGTCGGGAGAGGTGGAGGACCCATTGCGGGTCCTTTAACGCACTAAACGGGATGGGAAGAGCTTGGAGAACTTACAAGGGACTGAACGGAGCAAAGCGCGAGACAAGACACGCTGCGCAGAACCTGGCCCTCAAGCTCAATATCAGCGAGGAAGAGATGGCGATCAGGGGCTGGAGAATTGTTCTTTCCCCAAGAAGAAGATAGCGCAAACCAGAGACCGGTTGCGATGAACACCCGCACGCCAGAAGAGGAAGGCATGGAAGACCCCCTAAATATGGGAGAACTAATCGAGGCAATCTACACGGCGAAGACCGGTTGTGCTCCTGGCCCGGACGGGGTAACGTACCAAGCCCTCAGAAACCTACCGGAAGAATCGAAGCAGAAACTTCTCGACAAGTACAACACAGTATGGGAAGAGGGTAGGCTACCGAGAGCCTGGAAACTCTCGTGGGTCACCCCAATACCCAAGCCCGGCAAACTGCTTGATCGCATTGAAAATATGAGACCTGTATCTCTAACATCTAATATCTGTAAGACGATGGAGAAAATCGTGTTCAGAAGGATACAATGGTATTTGGAAAAACACGAACGCATGGATCCCCGGCAAACGGGTTTTCGTGAAGCAATGGGGACACAAGATAGCCTCAGGTTGCTCTATGAGGAGGTGCTGACTGAAAAAGACAAACAAGACCCACGGCTCGTGGTCGCCTTGGACATACGCAAGGCGTTTGATTCAGTGCCGCACTGGGCAGTCGTCCGGGAGGCAAAAGCATGCGGCATCCGTAGAAGAACTCTGAACTTTATACGAGACTTCCTGGGCGACAGGAGGTTCCAGGTGAAGATCGGAGGGACCATGGGCCCAGAAACGCCGATTAAAAGAGGAGTGCCACAGGGGGCAGTTCTATCGCCGACCCTTTTCAATATGGTAATGGCGGGTCTCCCAGCTCGGCTTCGAGTCATCGAAGGGCTGGGATGCACCATCTATGCGGATGATGTGACGCTCTGGACCCGAGGGGGATCCCTGGGGGAACAAGAGAGCACAATGTAGCGGGGCATAGATGAAGTAGCCACCTACCTTGCAGTGGTGGGGATGGAAGCGTCATCAGAGAAAACGCAATATATGATGGTCGCTCGCCCTAGGGACCACAGGAAAGGAATAGCAGTATCAGTACGGCTAGAACTCATTGAACAAGAAATCGGCAAAAAGCCACATATCAGAATCCTTGGAGTCACCTTCGAGCAGACGGCAAGAAGCACGAGATGGATCCCGGAGATGGAAAAGGCGTGGGCTCAGGGTCTCAAGCTCATAAAGAAAACAACAAGTAAGTCCTGGGGAGCAGATGAAAAGGCTCTGCGTATCCTCACAGAGGCCCTTCTCACGTCACGAGCACTGTACAGTTGCAACTGGCTGAATCTCAACCAGACGCAGTGGAAGAAACTCGAGAGACTTAACAACCAATCCAGGCGAGTAGTCACGGGCCTTCCCAAATACACACCACTCGAAATGCTAGAAAAGGAAGCACAAATGAACAACATAAAAGACAGGGCCGAAACCCAAGCAATCGCTCAGTTTCAAAGGCTAGAGCGCACTAAACATGGACGTAAATTCCTGCAAGACCTGGGATACGAGACAAGCAACAAGCCACCATTGGAAGAGGCGCTACCTCCGTGGCGGGACGAGATGATAATGGATCATCGGCCTCTACCTCAAGTTCTCAACCAAGGGAAGAGGGCTAGAGCCGCTAAGATGCACGTGGCATGGTGCGAAACACATGCGCCAAACGAAGAAGTGCGGTACACCGACGCGGCAAAGAACGGTGACAAAGTGACATCGGCTTGGCACGACGCAAGGAGAGGCAGGACACAAACCGAATCACTACCGTCGGGCACGACGGTGAGGGAGGCCGAATTGAGGGCGATATTGGCGGCGGCCCTGGACATCGTAGGAAAGAGCGCGACGGCACCTCACGCCAGAATTTTTACAGACTCGGAAGCAGCGATTAACGCAACACGCAGCAGCAGACCAAGGTCGCTAAACTCGTCAAACACAAAGTTGGGCACGAAGTTCGCGGAGCGTGCTGACTGGACTCCCGCGACGTTGGCGTTACGCGGGACGAGATGCCAATCATCCAAGCTCTCTCGGTGCTCAAATTCTAGTGAGAATGTTGGGCACAAAGTTGTAGCGAGCTTCATCGGAGCGCGCGCGAGCAACACCGTGGGGCCAGCCGATTGAACGGCTGCACTGATGACGTCGCGCCCGCGTGTCCCTACATCCCTATGCCGCGATAGAGTCAATGAAACGTAGATTGTACCTAGGCGGGCTGTAAATACTCTGAACTTTCTTGTCGCAAGATCGTCGTTTGTGGAAGTTATTGCTGACGACAAAGTGACGTTTCACAACTTTGGGAAGGAGTTATTTGAGGCCAAAATCTTCGCTTCGGAATCGAGGCGAAGATTGAACTTTGTGATATTGTGGAGCCGTGCGCGGTGTACGCGGTTTTAGAGCTCATCTTCCGCCACTGTCAACAACGCCACCGGGGTCACCCACAGGCGTTGTGTATAGAGACGTCGGCAATGTCTGAGAGATGAGGAGGCGACGGGGAATGGCGAGAAAAAGCCGGGGAAAGGGAAAAAAAAGGTATGACCAACACAAACACACACACAAATAGGGGTCAGGAAGGGCCGTAGAAATTGTTCGGGAAAGAGAGAGAGAGAGAGAGAAGGGGGGTGGGGTGATAGTAGTGAAGAAGAGGGATATCCCTTCCCCCGAATGTTTAGAGCGCAACTCTTATGCGCCCCGTTCGAGCTTGAGCGGCGTCGCCGTCGGCGTAACCACGTGCGCGTTGCATTATGGGACGTTTTTTCACTAAATTTAGCGGGGAAATTGACGTCACGTGATTTTGACACCAATTAGGTTTCCCCGCTAAATGAGAAAGCAACAGGAAAGGAGGAGGGGGCGGAGAGGCATACCCTCCCCTCCGTGCCCTCCCCTCCTCCTCCTCAAGAGCTGGGCTTTAATTCGACATTATAGAGAACTGTAAACGTCTGTCATTTTTTTTATTATAACTCTCTAAAATGCTATAGTCCGGGGCTGGGGCGATATCCCCCCCCCCCCCCCCCCTTAAACCCTTATGCCCTTTGCGCCCCCTTTTTGAACGCCACTTGGGGGGGGGGGGTGAATCGCCCCCCTCCCCGTTCTTCTGTTTCGACGACCCTGCTTAGAGGCGTTCCAACTGAGCAATGACGAAAAACAGCACAGCGTGCAATTTTCTAAATTATGGTTCTAGAGATTCTGGAATTAAAACGGGGCGCGTTCCATAAACTTACGAGCGGCCATGACAGACTTTCAATCGAGAGGCTCGTGCCAGGGCTCGTTGTGTGCAGGCGCGTTCAGTAACGTCCTTTTATAGTTCATAACTTTGACGTCAGGGTCAGGATGATCAGTTGTGAACGACAAATTTGATGGTGCGAGTTCGAGTCGACGGTGAAAAGTTTGGTTGTGTGCGATGAAAGCTTGGTGTCCTCGCGTTCTCGAAACATCACTGTCAATATTGACCAAACTGACATTACTCTTATTTCAGTTGATGAACGCGGAATTAATCCCACTTTGGCTTATCTTTGAAAGTCTATCATAAAATGATTTTATCTCCCGCTGATGGGGGACAATTGCCTGTAAGCAAAATCTGTCCAAAGGTGGACAATGCTACTTGGCTGGTTGTGACCTAGCCACGTCGGGCTACACTCTGATCAAATTCAAAAGGCCGAGATAAATAAAAGGTACGACAGGGATGTTTTTTTTAGTAAATTCTGCTTTATCGGCGGAAATAAGAACGATATCAGACTATCAATTTCGACGGTGTTGATTTTAGAATGCAATTACCCAAGCCTCCGCTGTGCTTTTTAGAGACCATCAAGGTCGCAGCTGATAATCTTCATCGTGACATTATACGTATACGAACCACGTTCGTCTCCGTGTGCTGCTCTAACTTGGCGCCTAGGGAGTAGTAGGGATTTTTCCCCCTTTCAATGAAAAACGTCACGAAGATCTACGGATCTGCGGGTTTGTGAGAAAAGAAAACTTCGCAGCAATCTTTCGGCTCCTACCCCCGCTATGTCATAACACGAAGAAAGTTGTGTCTGACGAGTTTAGCGACCCAAGGGGCCGGACAATAAAAAAGATTAAGAAAGTGGCGACGGAGCTTCGCATACGTGGCACCGACCTGCACATCACATGGCTTCCCGGGCACAGCGAAATCCCCGGGAATGAGAGGGCACACAGGGCCGCAGCGGAAGAAATATTTCACGGCTCCGCGACTGGCCCGACCTCTCATTCTGAAACGAATAACACGGTAGACCCTGAGGAACAGGCTGAACTTGCCAGGCAGGCGAGGAAGGCCTACCTCAGAGGGTTGCTGCCGTGACAAGAAGACAACATACCAACGAGCTATATCAGATGGGAAGCTGTCCGAGTCCGACGGATCAGGACCGGAACAGCATTCACACCGGCCAAACAAGCGAGCTTCGGGCTCGTCGACCTCGAGGGCTCCAGATGCAAGGCCTGCGCCGGGAACAACACAGCCACACTACGCCACCTCCTCTGGGACTGTGCAGGCCTGGAACGGCTGAGGAAGAAAGCGATTCAATCTCTTCGGGAAGAGGAAAGACCGGCGATGCTTGAGGAGTGGTCCCGACCCCAGGGAACACCGCAGCACAGAAAAGCAATCCTCGATTCCCTGATGAGCTACATCAGGGAGACGGGGACCCATCATCACATTTAATAATTTTCTTTTTCACATCATTCATCCCCTTTCCCCCCTAAACCCGCATGCCCCCCCCCCCCTTTTCTGTCTCAGGCCACCCACCAAGACAGCCGAACCACTCATCTCATCAATAAACATAATTCAACAACAACAACAACCACAGCTCAGCACGCGCGTGTGCGTCGCTCCGGAAAACGAGCAAAGCACGCGCCATACGCACGAACACTGGAAATGGCACCGGCCATACGCTCTTTCTTGGAAAGGTCTATTAGCGGCGAGATGTTTTGGTGGCGCCCTCCTGTGGTTCCCCCTTGTGACGTCATTACCTTGCAAACAACAAGTTCGATGGTGTTTGTTATTAGCATGGTGGAAGCTTGAAATCATTGCGCTCTCAAAGGAACACTGCCAACACCGTCAAAATTAAAGTTCTTTCATTCCTCTTATTTCCGTCGATGATAAATCCCCTTTCCGACGTCATAGTCAGCGTTCGGCCAATCGTGGAAGGCCGACCACAGCGACGCTTTCGGTCGCGCACTGGGCTAATACTCCGTTTCACCTTATGTTGTACCGCAGCGAAGGCTAGACGCATGAGATCATAGCGTTGGCAGCTGCCCTTGGTGCACGAGAGCTTGTGCCGCCGAGATGTGCCCTAGAGTACCTAGAGCAAGGAGCTGGCGCTTGTAGCCTTTCCTGCGGTACATCATAAGGTGAAACAGAGTATAGACATGAAGCGCGTGGGTCGCCGGCGCTTCGTTCTTCTTTATTCAAGCCTCTCGTCACAGTTCCTAATGCACAGAAGAGCAGCGCTACGGTGTCGTCTACGCTCAAAATCTTCACGCGCTGGCCGCCGCTCTTGCCACTACAACTCTCTAGAACACTGTACCACTGGGCTCTAGACATGAAGCGCGTGTGTCGCCGGCGCTTCGTTCTTCTTTATTCGAGCCTCTTGCCACAGTTCCTAAGGCACAGAACAGCAGCGCTACGGTGTCGTCTACGCGCAAAATCTTCACGCGGTGGCCGCCGCTCTTGCCACTACAACTCTCTAGAACACTGTAGTCCCAAGCTCGAGGCATCAAGATGGCGGCTCAATTGTTTTGCTTTATACTTTGGCTACCATAATCTTTTAGAAAGCAAGTTTTTGCGTAAAAACAAACGGAAAAATCTCTTCTGATGGGAACTTTTATTGAAAATTTCTACACAACTGGCAGGAGCGCGATGTTTTCAGAAGATTATAGTTTACAGGGTTTCGCGGTGTAAGGAATGTTGTTTTCATACAACCATGTCTCACCGGTGGCTTTAGGAAGCGCGTCCCGGCCTGGGTGCATTTTAACTTCAGTGATAAAATCGCGCGGCGCGTCGGCTTGGGAGACGGGGGTTGACAGCTGCGTGTCCCATCTTTTTCGCTGGTCATGGTGTTCCCTGGTTCGTCGCCCGTTTCTTTAGCGTTTTGAGAGATGCAGCGTCAAGGCTGCTTCGTCAGCGCCGCATTCCCCTCATGCCGAAGGCTCGCACGTTCGGCACTGTCGTGCCTTTGGGCACGTCGCTGGACAATCCCATCATCCATGTGGTCGCCGGCGTTGTCGGACTTTGATGAAGTCTTTTCAGCGCAGCACCTTGGTGCGCAAAGGTTTGAAATCGTTATCAACAGCCGTTCCGCCACCGCCAAGCTCAACGAAGCCGGCGTCGTCACAGTCACTATGGTGCCTGGAACGCTTGTCCGACTGGCGTGTTTACCGCGGCCTAATAAGTGGTCTCTCGATTTCCGCCTAATGACGTCACAAAAGTGTCATGCGTTCGCCGGTCGCGACCCTGGCGGTGTCTCAGCAGCTGTGGTGGATGTGGCAGACGCCTGTTCTCTGCAGGTCGCTCTTCACTGTGACAGTCCACGGAAGCTACAGCAGCAGGAAGTTGGGACGCCGTGACGACAGCGACACTCGCCTTCGCTCGTGCTTTCCGACAGCATTTCTACGACCAACCGCCAGGATTGCGACAGGCAACAGAATGACACTCCGGCTTCTGTGACGTCATTTGTTTCCACTTCGAGACCATTTTTGATGTACGGACGGGATAGGGCGCTAAACACACCAGTCGGGGGCGCGCTCCAGGCGTCATACCATCACCTCTACCCAAGTACCCATCGTTCCAGCCGAACCGCAGGTGACGAACGTCACTTGCGTGTTTCTGCCCGCCTATGTCCTCAACGACCTGCTGGTCCAAGCCTTATCCGCTCACGGGAAGATCCTGGAAATCACACATGCAACGTACCGCAGAAGAGAGGGACAAGATATTTGAGAATCGAATTCAAAGAGTCGGACCCGGTCCCGAACTTCCTTCGTATCGGAGGCCACCAGGCGACCTTCGACAACCCGGGCAACAAGCGTGTGTGCCGGCGGTGCCGACTGGAAGGACACATTGGAGTCAACTGCACGACAGAGCACTGCGACCGGTGCGCTGTCTTTGGACACGCCACAGACGGTTGCACGTCCGACTGCCGCCGGTGCGGCGGCTCCCACGCGACTGTGGATTGCGTGGCTCGGCGGAGCTACTCGTCTATGGTCGCTGGATCAGCTTCCTCAGATTTTCCCGTGCTTTCTCCAGCACATGAGGTGACTCCCCCTCACCCAGCCGCCCAGACTGGAGCGCCCACAGCCCCAACCAAGCCCCAAGCCACCGTCGACCAAAAGAACTCCCAGTCCGAGCTCTCAGAGGAACGACCGCCCCCAGCTCCGCTGCCGGACGCGGCGGGTGCGACGTCTCTCGAGACGCAGACCGTCGCCCCGGCACCTAGCCTGTATTCTGCGGATTCTTACAACCTCTAGCCATAGCGAGTGCCTCGTCATCATGAATTAACAGTCGCCTGCCGTGGAGAACCCGACCCCCACCCACCCACCCTTTTTCCTTCCTTGGGAGCCCCAAGTACCTCGGTGGCGCCAATGACGTCACCGTTCTTTCGTTGCAGATGCAGGCCATACTCCCAGACTTGATTAATCTGCGTCAGACATACTCGGTTCCGGGTCGCACCATCCATTTCCTGGTCGCCCTTACGCGAGACGTCGTGGAGTACACTCGAGCCCTACGGGAACCCAGGTGAAAATATGAAGTGGTATTTCAAGTGGTACCTCTTGCTTTCAAGTGGTACCAGTTGCAAGTCAAGCGGCACCATTTGAAAGTCAAGTGGTGCCACTTGCAAACCAAGTGGTACCACTTGGGCTTCAAGTGGTGCCACTTGGGCCTCAAGTTGTACCGCTTGGGTTGCAAATGGTGCCACATGAGCTTCAAGTGGTACCGCTTGGTTGCAAATGGCACCAGTTTGCAAGATCACACATATCAATAACAAAAATAAAGTGAAAGCTGTTGCTCAATCTGAAAAAAAAAGTTTCAGGTGTCTTAAATCTGTTGTTGTTACAAAAAGCCAAATTCAAATAGTTTGACAAGATTTCACACATTTATACAGTCGGATAGAGGTCTATGCATATTGAAATGATAATTTTTGCATGAGTACAATATTTTCAAAACACGCGAGGAGAAATCTTTCGTACGAGATTCACTAAGCCATTAGAAATTTTGGAAATCTTTTCCCGCAAACAGTAATGCACTTCCTGGAGGTCTTTTCTTTAAAGGGGCGGTGCAACGATATTCAATGGACCTCTTGGCGAATATGTGCTGCCACCTAGACACGCGAATCGGTTCGAGACTAGGTGACTGGAAAACAACGCGCGCCCAAGGCCTCTCCCACCCGTTCCACACCCAAAACGTCAGCTACCTCCTGTTCACCCATTGAGGCGATGTGACCTAGATACGGCTCCCCCAAGCTCACCTTTGTCCCCTTCGTGCGTAATCTTCCGCCCCGAGGTCGACACAACGAAACCGCTCAAAGGCGAGAAATGCAAGATGGCGGATTGTTTGGAACTAGATACTCTCGAACCCAGGTGCATGAAATACTTCGCGCATGCGCACCGCGTATTTCTACAAAAGGTCCATTGGAATGTTTTTCACTTTACACGAGCTTACTGGCACTAGTGGGACTCAAGGTTACTCGCACGCAACGCCACTGGCCAAGAAACTCCTTTGTTGCGGTGTAATTTCAGAGACAAAAGCGATCATTTTCATTCAATCTCTCCTTTGCAAAATTTGATGACGTAAAGTGGGGATCGCAGTACACCCATATGACGATATTTGAATGCTGTTCATAGATTGGACCCGAGCATTGCGTGGCCACTCGATTTGGGCTCGTGATAATTACTTGCTCGAGAAGCATTCGGGTGTCCAATCGCTGCAACGACAGCAATAGCCGAGCGATAACAATGTCTGGAACTCAGCGAGTGTCCTGTGCTTTGCCAACCCCAGCGCGTGGCTATGATCAACATTGGCGGCATATAATCGGCTCCAGATCACGTGGCCGCTTGTTCTGGCTGCGAGTTGAGGGGGTGAACGCTGCTCGTTTTTCTTTAGTTTTTTACTGGGACTTCTATTGCGTGGGGTGAAAAACGAACGCGTGTTTCATAGGTCACTAGCGTCAGGAATCCGTTCTAAGCGGTATTTGCGCAAAGTACAAAAATTGTTGCATCGCCCCTTTAAATTGAAAAATTTGCAACAAGGCGTTTCTTGAGCTCGAGCTCAAGAAACTCATGCAGGGTAGGCATGGCGACTCATGAGCGCCTCGCCATCCCTTCACAGCCAATGAGAATGCCACATTATCCGACACGACCGCAGGAGAACCAATCAGGAACCTAGAAGATAACGAGTCACGCCCAGCGTTTCTTAAGCCGTCATTTGCCACGTGTACTGCGTGTACCCGTTGGGGATGTTGTGTCTTCATTGTTATATTTTCATATATTCGGATAACTTCGTCTTCTTTGCTGTGTTTTCATTAACTTACTTCTTCATCATCATCATCATTTTTTAATAAAGAGTCTCATGAGAGCAGCACAGGTGACTGGACGTTCCTTCCCGACCCGCCGGGTCCACCGAGCACTCCAAATTCTTTTGACGACGGTATGGATGGCAGATTCGGCATCAAACTTCCTCAAGACGTTTTGAGTGAACCAGGGAGGTCGGAAATTCCCAGGGAGCGATGGATTTCGCTCTTTGAATGTTTCATGGGGGCATGTGGTGCTCACGCACTGCCCTCGGAATGTCGTCGATACCTGCTGAGCCAATGCCTGGGTGTGGAGGGTCAACCGGTCTTCGACGCATTGCCTTCATCCCGCGGTGTCGCTGTGCCGTCGCCAGCAACGACGTCAGCGGAAGCCGCTTCTAGAACTCCGACGAGAGACGTCTACCAATTGGAGGCTGTCGACAACCTCAGCGCGCACTATGAAAAGTCGTTCAACATGGACCTGGAGCGTCATCGGTTCCGCCAGCGTTATCAACAGCCTGAAGAACCATTGTCGGATTAATAGACTACCCTACGGGACTTGGCAGTTCCGGCCGTTGCGACCAATCGGGGCACCACCATCGGCTCCTATCAAGCAGAAAAAATAATGAAGCAGACCAAACCAACCATGGTAGCCAAAGACATGGCGCCAGCGATTTGGGGTTGCGTGGGACTTGCCCGAACGACGTATGGGGGCAAGGTGGCACCGAAGGACAAACAAAAACAAAATGTGGTGGTCCAGAAAGAACTGAGTCCCTTCAAAGTTGGCCTCGTCATAGGTAAATGACTTCAATCTGTTCAATCATATGACTGTATCCCCATGAGCTGTTATTAGATTAGTATTTTTCTGTTGTCTTTGCAGAAACAGTGCAACATTGGAGACACCAGAACAAAGTGCCTGTTCAGCAAGTCATCACTTACATGTCGACAGTCCTGTCACAAAAGATCCAGGACTCCCGAAAAGCTCTGAGGCACCTAAGTTTTGAGGATTTTTAATCTTCATCAGCCCAAGTACTTCTGCTCTACAAGCACTCAACTGCAAAATAAAAGTAAGAAAGACTAACATCTGGCTTTGTTTTTGTGCATTTATATGACAATGGTACCACTTGCAAGTGGTACCACGAGCAACTGGTACCACTAGCAAGTGGTACCACTGGCAAGTTGCAAGTGGTACAACTAACAAGGGATACCACTTGCGAGTGGTACCACTTCTTAGTGGTACCTGTTCAATAAACCACTTGCAAGTGGTACCACTTGCAAACATTTTCACTTGAGAAGGCGGTCTGCTAGTATCCCTCGCTCAGGCCAAGGCGTGGGATCGCGTGGAGCACAGATATTTCATTCATATTACAAATAGCGCAAAAAAGACGGGACAAAAAGACGAAGACGCACACAGGACAAGCGCTAACTGGCAACTAATGTTTATTGAATGCTTCCCAACTTTGCACAGATATTTGTTCAGTGTATTGGCCGCTTTTGGATTACCTCCGAAGGGCATTTCTCTTTTCAAGTGTCTCTACAACGGTATGCAAAGCGAATTGTTTGTCGAGAGAATTCCGGCAGCAGGTTTCCCGGTCACGTGGGCCGTTCGCCAGGGGTGCGCCCCCCCCCCCCCCCCCTCCTGTTTGTGCTCAGCTTGGAATCTTTCCTTCGGGGACCTTTGGGAGCTTCGAACATTCATGGCCTACAGCTCCCGAGGACGAGTCAGGTCAAGGCGACCGCGTACGCTGACGATGTGACGCTTTTCGCCCGGGATGGCGACGGCGTTCTGAGCCGCTTCAGGTTTTCGAGCCCTATCCGCGGCCTTTTCCGGCGCAGAGCTAAACTCCACCAAGTCCAAGATTTTGGCGCAACTGCCAAAATTTTGGGGGGACCTTGGATGGAGGCGGTGTGGCACGCGAGATGTGGTCTGCGCTTGCGCGTGTCCTAAACTAGCGCGTAGAAGAGGCCAGGGGATATGCTTTCCCAATGGCCGTACGGCTACAGTTTCCTAGAATACTTCGGTAGTGTTGGGACCGGAGCGGCTCGGCAACGTTAGCTCGTGAGGGCGCGTGTATTGACAGTTTGTAGCGGCGCTGTAGTCGAGTTACCCGGAAAAAATCGCGCAGCCCGCCACGTTTGGCGGAAAATCCGTTTAAAGTCAACGACGTTATTCCGTTTTTTTTTTTTTTGTTTTGGTTTTTTTCACTTTGAGCGGTGCGCGCGAGGGTAAGCCGATTACGATTTCATAGTTCTGTGTGTTCCATAGAAATATGTTTTAAATCTTGTGTGTTCTGATTTTGCGAATGGTGAACGCGTAAGTGTAGCGCCGAAATGCCGTCGGCGAAACGGCGACAGAACTCTTCCTGCGCACCTGGTTGCCAAACGGGCTACACCCGAGTGAAAGGCGTGAAAACCTCGCTAATTACAAACACCATCTAACTTGTTGTTCACAGGGTAATGACGTCACGAGAGGTAACCATAGGAGGGCGCCACCCAAACCTCTCGCCGCTAACGACTACGGCACTATTCTACGTATTATTATCATCATGCGGTTTCTGAATCATGCGAAGAAAGGCAAACGTTTAACGATGAATTTCGCGAACCTCTTTGCCTTTTCGCGAATTGTCGAAATTGTGTTAGCCTTTAATAATGACTCTCTTTAAAACGGCAATTGCAACATGGCCAATTAAACCGTTAATCAACAAGTTAACAAGCGGATCTTGATTAGATATTAAACATTGCAACGGTTATTTGCCAATTTATTCTCCACCGAGCCATACAGCTATAAGTAAAGACGGCATCCACGTATCTGCCACCTCTTTTTTTGTAAAATCTGTAAAGTTCTATAAAGAAGAAAACAAAAACACCCTGTATTTCTGCGTGAACCAAATATGACCTCTGTGGAACCGTGGGTCTTTCACTTCGAATACCCAGCTCAGGCGAGACTTACCTGGCTGTCAGAAAGCAGCTTTCGGTTAGATGTATTGTTGTGAGTGTGTGGGTTTCAGATGGTCTACCCTCAAGAGGACAATGCTCTGCACATTGTAAACTTGTATGCGTTGCACTTTGTAACCATGTATTTCAATGCCGTGCGGTAAACTATCACAATTTTTAGCTTGCCTGATTTCCGTGTGCTGTTGTTTCCTGCTCTAAATGATGTGAAATAGTTGCTTGTTTTCTTCTTTGAATCTTATAAAGCATTACTTGTTCAGCCCACGTTGTCTCAATTTTTCTTGGAATTAGGTTCAATGTTAAACACATGATAAAAATTGCCACGGCTTTTAAGCCATTTCTTACAAGTGAATGTCGGGTGGTCCTCAAATGGTCCTGGCAGTCATGAAGAAATATAAGATTCTCATCTCTTTACGACCGTCGCTTGGGTGGTTTGTCGCATAAATGAACACAAGAATGAGTGACAAGTGAAGCGAGCTGATTAAGGTCAAGAAGAAGACGGGCAGAAAAGAAGACAGAGCAGTTAAACTGGGGTACTTAAAAACATACTAAAACAATCTCGGGCTTTAGTATGTGCCGTTTTGTTCCACCATACAATAAAATAGGAAAAAAAAGCTGCTTTTGAGTTTTAAATTTTCCCACCAAATATCTAATATTTTACCTTTTGAAACCAAGGAAGTGGGCATTTCATTTAAAATGCTCACCATCCGACGAACCGAAAGTCGCAGCTAATTCTACGCTGAAACTACTTGCAAACCCCTTCTTTAAAGTCGCAATTGTTTTTATGTGAAGGCAGAAATTGTTTTGTCCAATACATTGAAAATCATGTTGCCAACGGTAGTGCCGCAACGTAATTGAGGCCGCGGTACGACCGCTGGCAGGTCGTAGCTGTATCAGAAAGCCTATGTGCACTCTACCAAAGCGGCACCTAAAATACATATTTTCGCTCCTGCAGCCGCGCACGCGCACAGCTTCTGGGTAACACGCCGGTGTCGACATCTGTCGCGATCAATACCATGCGCTCCAGGCGAGCCGCACCGGTCCCAACACTACCCAAGTATTCTAATACACTGTAGTACGGCGTTACTTGGCACAGTCAGGGTTTCGCGGTCGACTCTGGTGTGCCGCGCGGGTGGCTTCACCGCCCTTCCCGTTTGTGCGTCAGGCGCGTTCTTGTCTCGTGTCCTTTTTTTGGCAGGCAAAACGGCTCTGGTGGCTCGTCTCCCACTCAGCCTCCCCCGAGAGCGCGGTGGCTGGAGCTTTCCTTGTATCAGAGTGGCAGCGTCCCCTGTCTCTAGACCCTCTTGACTATCCTGGATGACGCGGACAACCCGGCCAGTCCGATGGCGGTTTATTCTATCGGGACATTGCTTGGTGACCTGGAACCCTCGGAACCGCCCCTCATTGGCGCTCGTGTGGAAACGGTTCCCCCTTTCTACAGAGCTGCTGTTGAGACTTTCCGGCAGCTCCGCGCCCATGTATCAATAGAAGACATTGTTAAGGCTCCGGCGTCTCGTTTTGTTGAGATCTTCTACTCGTCCCAGTTTCCGGCGCCATTGCATGGGACTTGGGCCGTCGTACACGGGACCCCCCCCCCCCCTCCCCCCCCCCCCCCCCCCCCCCCCCCTCCTCCGGTAGCCTGCCTGGAGAAGTGTGTGGCTTCCAGTGTAAGAAAGGTTGGGGAGTCTTACCAACCAAGGACCGCTTCCACCACTGGGATGTGGTCAATAATGTTAATTGTCCCAACTGCAGCGCAGTGGAGATGAACGTACGTGGTGGACGCATGCCTTTCCTGACGCTGGTGTGCGCCCTTATGTCATTCAGGGTCGTCGGCCCCGAGGGAATTTTGCGTTCCTTGTAATCGCGCTGACCGAATGGGTCCATGTGGCGCAGCCGCTGTTCCTCGAAGGTGCGGCAACGTTGCCAACGGGCGATTTGGTCACGTTTATGGCGTCTGCGACGCGAGCTGGTCCCTTTTTTTGGAGTGTGAGCTGTTCCTCCTTGAGAAGCGCGAGCCCCTGGGGCGCTGGTCGTGCCGGTACTTGACGGTGCTCAACGGCCAGGTGCACCTAACCTGGCTGTCCTTGGACATATTGTAGTACGGGGACTCTGTGGTCCCGCCTCGCCGGCTGCGACGGCCGAAATGATCATTACGTCTTGTAACCTTTGTTTTGTGCAGAAGATGCACTGGTGTGCAAATAATTTTTTCTTACCCTGAACCAATTCCACTTTATATGTTTCGGCGCCAAATTGGCCGATCAAAGAGAAATTTGAACAGTAACAGCGGACGCTATCGAGTGCAATACTCTAGAAACATATGACTATAGTGTGCGCCAGAGATGGCAGTAATGACATTACTGTATGGAATTACAATAATTAAATTACTTTTTGGAGTAATGAGTAATATATTGAATTAATTCTCTAGGCTAGTAATTTAGTAATTTAATAACTTACTTCCAGGTAGTAATTCGAGAAAAATACTCATATCTTTTGAAATTACTTTTGTCCTGATTAGAAACTTCGTTTGCAAGCTTTAAGAAAGAATAGAAAAATTATTTTGCATGGTGAAATGTTGTGAAAGAGCATCTGAGGAAATAATCGACGGCCTCCTGAGCGCAAAGCCTTGTACAAAGAGCTGTACAGACGCACAAACGAGGGCTGGAAAGGCGAAGGAGTAAAGCTTGCATGTAGACATCGCTGGAAGGCAACGGCTTACGAACTCCAGGCACGACAGAATCACGGTGTCGCGTCATCAGGACGATACTATACTTCGTTTATCACTATGCTGACAGTGCTGTGGGAGCTGCAAGCTAACCAGAACCAATCAAACACCTTCTTTTATTCACCTGACCCGTCCCTTTCTCTGCGCGTGGGCTTGAACGAGGGAGTGGTTACATGGCGAACGATAGACGTGCTCCAACAAACACTTAGCTTCCACCGTTCATCCCTAAGCTGACAGTGCGTCAGCTTAGGGATGAACTGCTCCTAGGCTACAAGGCGACGGGCATATCACCAGTGAGTTAAGCATAGTTTAAAACCTGAGAGGACAGGACAAACAGACCCCCAGCCTTGTACTTTCGTCAAGTAAGGTCAAACCGTAAGCTTCGACCATTGTGAACAGCAAGCGACCAGAATAAATAGTTAATTCAAATGCCTTCTCAAAGCACGAGAACGTTTCGAACGTCCTCGAGCAAAGCAGGTGCCGCTCGCGGTATGCCTCGCTGCCTTCCCTTGGGAAGTTTATTCGGGAATAAGCCCACAAGCAGATATCGCCCCCCGTTTGCAGGGAAGGGACACAATTTAATGGAGAAGCTCGCGCCATTTTTCAACTGGCGACGCTTCTGCTTAGCAATCATCCCGGCCCTTTGTGTGACAATGAGCAAAAACCTTGGACTCTTCGGGTGTTTCGGAAAAATGCTCCTTGAAAGGAATGACCGAGAATAGGTCAACTATACTCGGCGACAACTTTTCTTGGCAATGCAGTGGAGGGTACAGGCACGCGTTCCCTCTACCATTTTGAGCTCTGAATAAAGCTGTGCACGGGCTTCTCCTCCTCTCCACTGCATTGCCAAGAAAAGTTATCGCCAAGTTTAGTGCTCTCGGGAGAATAGAATTAGATTGCGTCCGAGGCGGAAGGGAAGCGTTTCACGTGACGACTCCTTGTAAGAACGAGCTACCATTGCCCGACTCAACAAACTGACACAGACTACAACTTCTGAATCAGGAAGACGGAAACATATCACCCTTTTATTAAGAACCTTCACCGTTGAATGAACAGCGAAACCGGTGAGTCGACTGTCTTTCTGAGTCACATCTAACGAAGCTATTCTTCATGTTTAACACTTATGTCGTGTGCGCCAGCAAAAGCACTGTTCAGTATGGTTCACTTTGAGGCACATAAGGCTGTTGGGGTGTAAACAGGAAGATCTGAGTTTTGGTACATATAGACCAGGGGTCTCAAACTCATTCAAGTGTGGGGGCCAGATTGCTCACCCCCAAAAGGACAAGGGCCAAAAGAAGCCCCCCCCCCCCCCCCCCCCTCGCTCCGTTGGCGCTCGTCCTTTCGGGGCAATGTTTTACTATTTTGGGATAAAAATATAAACAAACAGCAGTGTTGTTTCACGCTGCAAACGTCGACTGTGCCAGTAACACCCCAGATATTTTCTAGAGAAGGAACCTTGTGCTTTCTTCTTTTTTTTTTTTTTTTTGAAGCTCAACGTTTTGCCATCTTTAGCTTTCGTATGCAAATATGACTACTTTGGGCCCACGCCCGATGTTATAAAATATTTAAAACACGAATTTGCTGGCAGTTTTCAACAGATCGAGAACAAGCACACCGTCCTTGACCCGTCGCACAAATCACTAGGCTTAACAGGCATAAAAGAAATATCTTCATATGGCAGTTTTTTCTTTCCTGAGGATTATTATATAGCTGCATTCTAAGAAACTACTTTCATTTTAAATGTATTCCTGTCAGCTAGAGCCCGAGCTCACAGCTTTATCTTCGGCAGTTGCTCCTGCTGAGCAAGAGTTTGTGCTCCCGGGATGCCTCCCTGAGCAAAGAGCTCGCACTTGTGGCCTAGTAGTGGTAGTACCGCTCCGGTTTATTTACATGAGAAAGGGCCGAGAAGCAGATATTTAGGCGAAGTAGTACTCCGTCCAAAAGAAAACAGAATAGTACAAAATGTGTGGACATGTTATATGAGCAGAGCTCTTTTTCGAGCGAAAATGAATCGACAATATAGAACTATTATTAATAACGCACAAGGCATAGGAACGCGGTCTCGAATTCGAGGGAGGCTTGCGGGCCGCATCCCAAAGAGTCGCGGGCCGCATGCGGCCCGCGGGCCGCGTGTTTGAGACCCCTGATATAGACCAACTCAGCTCTTTGACGTGACATCACTGCGGTGGCGCTGCTGTCGGCACTGCGCATGCACAGCGCCTCGCTTCTCCCGGATCTGGTTCCTGCACACGTGCTGTAGGGGCAAACGAGGGCTTGTTTTGTAAGCACTGTGTTGGTGTACAAGGTAAATAAAATGAGCACGAATTATTGCGTCAATGTATTCAAAAGTAATGTCAAAGTAATTTTATTACTTTTGGAAAGTAATTGTAATGTAATGTCATTACCTTTAGTCCGCGGTAATTTGTAATGTAATTTAATTACTTTTTAAAAGTAATTTTGCCATCTCCGGTGTGCGCTATACTCCGTTTCACCTTATGCTGTACCGCAGTGAAGGCTAGAAGCGCGAGCTCATAGCGTTGGCAGCTGCCTTTAATGCACGAGAGCTTGTGCCGCCGAGATGCGCCCTAGAGTAAGGAGCTCGCGCTTGTAGCCTTTCCTGCGGTACATGATAAGGTGAAATTAGGGTGCCTCAATGTCCTTCTGTTTAGGGTGATGCCACCCTTTGTAGTACCCGATGCCGACAGCACGCGCTCACGGGTAAAATACAAAGAAATCGACGAAAACAAAATGTCGCCATAGCACAGTCAGCGCCACAAACGCGTGCAGGGACACGATCTTTCACGCGCTTCTGAACAAAAAAGGAAAATAAAAGTGTGGGACAAAATGGCCGGATGACTCCACCCTAAGCAAAGCGCACATGAAGGCACCCTAGGTGAAATAGAGCATAGCTCCCTCGGCCACCTATCCCCCTGGCTGCCAGTTGAGAAAGAAAACATTTAAAGACAGGCATTCCAGGCAATCCGCTTTCCAAAGACGTTGCCATGCCGACAATTATCGCGTTCATTTAGGCTTAGGAATGGCCAGAATCGATAGACTATCTAAAGAAATGCGGCGAGGTCATTGCTCATGATTTGCGATTTAAGTGAGGTAAGGCAAAGCGAAAGCCTCCTGTATCATTCGTTGCTGACTAACGCGCCCGATATTGCAGCTACAACGACATATTAGTTCCAAAGCGAGCGGCACTCACTCCCCTGGGCACCGCCATGTTTCCCCGCATCCCTACCGAACCAGTCACGTGATTAAAAAATCTCTCTCCTAGGTACTGGGGCTAACTTTAGCCGCGGTTAGCGCTTCGAGCAAACGGGCCCAGGATGTCCGTGCTTCGTATGCGCCGTGTCGAATGGATGGATGAATATTGATGGCTATACCCTTTGTAACGGGCGGTAGCTTGCGCCACCTTGCCTAAGTCTAAGCCAAACTACTGCTTGAATTGGTTGTCACGCTTCATAAGAAGCAGGGATGTCCCGGTGACTCGCGGCCGTTTCTAGACACAACACAGTCAAAGGCACTCATGCGCAACTGTGTGTACGGCTCTTAATAGGTTTCAACCGCCATTAGCATACAAAACTTTGGAGTGATATTTGAGCAACTAGATTCCGCTAAATTTCTGAAAGGGTACGTTCACTTTGTTTGAAGTACTTTTCAAACAAGATGCTTAGGTAAGGGGTTAAAGAAGCTGCACAATTTTTCAAGATGTTGTTCGAAATAATATCTGGGCAGGGGGAATGAGATTATCTTAACCTTCTGTAATAGCAACGTAATGTTGTGCCTTTGCACAAAGCCACTGCAATTTTATAATTCACTAGCAGTACTAGCTGACTGCTTGAAAACCACTATAAATTCAATCTACGGTATCTCTGGCCCAAGGTAAGAGGTGTTGCTACACGTTCGCGGGCTTTAACATTCCGCGAGCGGAGAGGGAATTTCGAAACAGAGCCGAAAGGCACGGAAAGAACGAGGAAAAGCTTAAATGAAAAAGACATTTCGAAGGCTGCCACTGGAAGGCAGCACACAGCGGAGGTAGCAGACGCCATTTTAAGACCGTCTCACCGCTTAGGCGATCCGTACAACACGAAGAATACGCCCTTATCAAAAGAGGGCGCCATCGGACACGAATGCCACGTCAGCGTTACGTGCCCGCTCGGGTGCAAATGTGCAAATGTAGTCGACACGAGGGATGCCTCGATGCTCTGCCTGAATAGACCCTTTCCGGAATTCAGTCTGGCCACTTTGACCACTATCAACACCTAAAAAATGGCATATGTGCTATACTAACAATAACAATAACAATAACAATACTTTATTTCAACTCAGGAGAGCTGGGGTGTGCTGGAAAGGCCAAAGACCCGTACCGAGGGGCCCAGCACACCGACCTTAGTGTAGGAAAGGGGGGGGGGAGGGGGGAAGGGGGAAGAAAAGGATGTAGGGGGGAGAAAGCAGCAGCTTCAGTGAACTGTTCTCCACAGGTGGCGCGCTGCTTGGCGGAAAAGCACTGCGGAAAAGGTTCCTCACTTCATCAATGTCAGTGGCGGGTTGATTCCGGAGCGTGCTTGGGAGGGAGCGCCACATGCTGACCACGCGCGGAACGAAGGAGTTTTGGTGGCGCACTGTGCGGGCCAAGATGGGAGCCAGGGGTGCTATGTTGCGCTTTTTGGACTCCCAGGAGACTTGGGTCGCTAAACTCGTCAGACACAACTTTCTTTGTGTTATGACATAGCGGGGGGAGGAGCCGAAAGATTGCAGCGAAGTTTTCTTTTCTCACAAACCCGCAGATCCGTATATCTTCGTGACGTTTTTCATTGAAAGGGCGAAAAATCCCTACTACTCCCTAGGCGTCGAGCTAGAGCAGCACGAGAAAGCACGCGGAGACAAACGTGGTTCGTATACGTATAATGTCACGATGAAGATTATCAGCTGCGACCTTGATGGTCTCTAAAAAGCACAGTGGAAGCTTGGGTAGTTGCATTATAAAATCGACACCGTCAAAGTTGAAAGTCTGATATCGTTCTTATTTCCGCCGATAAAGCAGAATTTACTAAAAAACCTCCCTGTCGTCCCTTTTATTTATCCCGGCATCAGAGTGTAGCCCGACGTGGCTAGGTCACAACCAGCCGAGTGGCATTGTCCACCTTTGGACGGATTTCGCTTTCGGGCAGTCGTCCCCCATCAACGGGAGATAAAATCATTTTATGATAAACTTCCAAAGATTAGCCAACCTGGGATTAATTCTGCGTTCATCAACTGAAATAAGAGTAATGTCAGTTTGTCAACATTGACGGTGATGTTTCGAGAACGCGAGGACACCAAGCTTTCATCGTACACAACCAAAATTTTCACCGTCGACTCGAACATGCACCATCAAATTTGTCGTTCACAACTGATCATCCTGACCCTGACGTCAAAGTTATGAACTATAAAAGGACGTCACTGAACGCGCCTGCACACAACAAGCCCTGGCACGAGCCTCTCGATTGAAAGTCTGTCATGGCCTCTCGTAAGTTCATGGAACGCGCCCCGTTTTAATTCCAGAATCTCTAAAACCATAACTTCGAAAATTGCACGCTGTGCTGTTCCTCGTCATCGCTCAGTTGGAACGCCATTAAGCAGGGTCGTCGAAACAGAAGAATGGGGAGGGGCGCGATTCACCCCCCCCCCCAAATGGCGTCGAAAAAGGGGGCGCGAAGGGCATAAGGGTGTAAGGGGGGGGGGGGGGATATGGCCCCAGCCCCGGACTATAGCATTTCAGAGAGTTATAATAATAGAAAAAATGACAGACGTTTACAGTTCTCTGTAATGTCGAATTAAAGCGCAGCTCTTGAGGAGGAGGAGGGGAGGGTATGCCCCCCCCCCCCACCCCTCCCTGACGTCAATTTCCCCGCTAAATTTAGTGAAAAAACGTCCCATAATGCAACGCGCGCGCGGTTACGTCGACGGCGACGCCGCTCAAGTTCGAAACGGGCGCATAAGAGTTGGGCTCTAAAAATTCGGGGGAAGGGATATCCCCCTTCTTTACTACTACCACCCCACCCCCTCCCCCTCTCTCTCTCTCTCTCTCTCTCTCTCCCGAACAATTTCTACGGCCCTTCCTGACCCCTATTTGAGTGTGTGTTTGTGTTGGTTCTACCTTTTTTTTTTCCCCTTTCCACGGCTTTTTCTCGCCATCCCCCGTCGCCCCCTCTTCTCTCAGACATTACCGACGTCTCTATACACAACGCCTGTGGGTGACCCCGGTGACGTTGTTGACAGTGGCGGAAGATGAGCTCTCAAACCGCATACACCGCGCACGGCTCCACAATATCACAAAGTTTAATCTTCGCCTCGATTCCGAAGCGAAGATTTTGGCCTCAAATATCTTTTTTCCAAAGTTATGAAACGTCACTTTGTCGTCAGCAATAACTTCCACAAACGACGATCTTGCGACGAGAAAGTTCAGAGTATTTACAGCCCGCCTAGGTGCAATCTACGTTTCATTGACTCTATCGCGGCGTAGGGATGTAGGGACACGCAGACGCGACGTCATCAGTGCAGCCGTTCAATCTGCTGGCCCCACGGTGTTGCTCGCGCGCGCTCCGATGAAGCTCGCTACAACTTTGTGCCTAACATTCTCGCTGGAATTTGAGCACCGAGAGAGCTTGGAAGATTGACATCTCGTCTCGCGTGACGCCAACGTCGCAAGAGTCCAATCAGCACGCTCTGCGAACTTCGTGCCCAACTTTGTGTTTGACGAGTTTAGCGACCTTGGAAGAGGGAAGTGACGTCAACGACTAGAGAAACGCAGATTGGATGTTGACAGCAGGTCGCTGTTCCGGGTGCGACGAATATACCCAGCCAGCGGGTGGGCGGCACCGAGTGGGCTGATGGCTGTCAGAAGCAGCCGGAGCGATGCAGCGTCGTACCTCTGCTCAAGGGGCTGACAGCCGACGGCTCGAAGTAGATCCGCTGTGCGGAATTCACGGTAAGGGCGGTCAGGCCGGGATGATCTCCTGAGCACGGCAAAGGCTGCGCGTCTCTGTACGCTTGTGAGGCGTGCAACACGGGAGGCCTGGTACGGCAACCGCACAGGGGCACAGTACTCCAGCTGGGGAAGCACGAGTGATGTAAAAAGCGCACGCAGGGCGTCGGGTCCGGCGCCGAAAGTGGCGCGCTGAGAGAAAGCAAGTAGACGACGCGCGCGGGCAATGGTGGCATCTGTGTGCACACTGAAGGTGAGCCGGTGGTCAATAGTGACCCCTAGGAGCTTTATCTCTGCCACCTGCGTGAGTGGGACGTCACGTATCTTTAGTTGAGGGATGTCTAAGTTGGCTGGGCGGCGTGCTGAGCAGATCATTGTTGTGCATTTGGAGAGATTCAGCGGGAGCCGATTACGATCAGACCGGGAAACAATTTTGTTCAAGTCATTCTGCAAGGAAAGAAGAGATTGGGATGTACGAATCGGTTGGATGAGGGTGACATCGTCAGCGTATAGTAGGGGCATGGACTCAAGGTGGTGAGTTATGTCGTTGATGAAGATGTTGAAGAATACTGGCCCAAGGACGGCGCCCTGCGGGACACCCGAGTGAACTGGTGTGCGCTCTGAGCGACAGCCATGGAAAATAACCTGAAACTGACGATGGGCAATGAAGTCTGTGAGCCAACGGAGAAGGTTGCCATGGCGCCAAAGAGGGCAAGTTTTTCAACAAGGAGAACGTGGTTTACCCTATCAAAGGCTTGACGAAAGTCTATCTGCAGGACTTGACAGGGCACCCTGCTGTCCATGTGGTCGCTGAGGATGTGGACTGCAAGAGCAAGTGATGATGCGCAAGAGCGGCCAGGTCGGAAGCCAAATTGGTATATGGAGAGGAGGGCATTTGCTCTAGGTATTCGGTGAGTTCTTTGGAGACGACGCGCTCCATAGTACGGCAAACAATGGAGGTAACGGAGATTGGCCGGTAGGACGTAGTTTGGTCGGTTGGTACACTGCCACCCTTCAGAAGAGGAGTGACGAACGATAGCTTCCAGTGTTCAGGGGAACGTCCCATGACGAGGAAACGATAGAACATTGATGCGATAACAGGGGCTATTTGAGGGGCTGAAGCTTTGAGCACTGCGGGGGTGATGCCGTCGGGCCCGGCCGCCTGGAAGGGGTTGATGGATGGCGGCTTTCTGTTTACTGATGAATTAAGAAGTTGAAGATGCTCCTAAGCAGATGTTTCGAGGCCTATACATTCCAGTCATTAGCGCGACGTGAAGCAGGAATTGGATGCAAGTGCTGCGTAAGCGTTCATTTCTAACTCGGGCCCAGTCAATCTGTTAGTAGCCCAGAGTCCACTTTAAAGCCCCTTGATGTATATAACTTTATGAAGGCGTTTATCTAGGTTGGTGCTTCGTTCTGACTGGTTGCATTTTTCTTTTGCCATCGACACTGAAAGAGACTGAAGAAGAACTGTACAGTGAAGCGCACATCCTCATTTTCCGTTGACTTGCGAAAGTGACGGTGCCCCATAAAATACTGGAGATCGCAGGTTCATTGCCGCCATTAGTACGGTAAACTTTAAACTGCCATTCGAGTCACCAGATGGCACTGAATTCCGGAGAGGGTCTATTCAGATACAATCACACGCTTCAGGCAGGAAGCGACACCAAAAAATATGGCGGCCACCAGTGTTGCTCGATGCAAGAGTCTATCGGCGACACCAGCGAAACCGGCGGCACCTAGTGGCTAGAACAGAAAGCTGTGGCGGCAGGCTCGCTCGCCAGCCTTCTCCAGCGATTAAGATTTATTAACTTTTCCCGGTCCATTGTTTTTATATTTACCTTACCTCACCTATATATATATATATATATATATATATATATATATATATATATATATATATATATATATATATATATATATATATTTGTGTGTGTGTGTGTGTGTGTGTGTGTGTGTGTTCGTAATGGTTTGAAATTTTCTAGAGGTCAATGGCTTCAGCATTCGTGGCCGAGTCAGTCTCAGACAAGTAAAGTTCCCCAGATGAGCAATGTACCGGCATCTTGTCGCGTAATTATGCAGCAGCGTGATGCACGTTTCGATCAGGCTAACAGTTGTACTGCACTGGTAAAACTGCTCATCTGCAGTAGAGAGACAAGTGGCCACATTTCGATGTCCTACCGATTCCAGAGTGTCTACGCGGGCAGGAAATGAGGGAGAGGAGGAAACGAGAGTTAGCGGGGACGCCAGAACGCCGAGCCCTGGTTGGAGTGAATAGTGAGGAGACGGAAAGCTAACTAGCTGGCTTTGTTTCTACTTCGCTGTTCGAACGCGCTCTAGCGTGAACGCGGAACGTTGGACGCCGGCGTACGGCTCGAACGTCAGCTAGTTAGCGTTACGTTTACCCCCTATTCATTCCAACCAGAGCTCGGCGTTCTGACGCCTCCACGCGCGCTCTCTGCTCCTTTTCTACCGCACTTTCTCGTCGCATAAAAACGCTGTTCATGAGTGATGTTCGCTGGTGAACCATTGGTGACATCTGTCGCGTCTTCAGATAAGATTTCTTGCATTAGCAAACTTTCAGTGGGCGAAGGCATCCCATATTCCAATGGACGGGAAAAGTCGGAATGCCCACTCCTGAAATCCACTAATCCTTACTCATGGAGCACATCATCGTCGCTTTTTTCAATTTTATGTGGACAGGTTCAGCGGGTCTGCAAGATTGCCGCACGCGGCGTCGCAATCGTAAATTAAAACACACACACACAAAAAAAAAAAGCCACGCCGCCCGAAATGTACTTGAAGCGGAAAGCTTTGCGCTCCCTCCGGTAACCTCGGAGGCAGCAGACGACGAGAATGTTCTCACTCGCTTCCAAAAGATGGCGCCACGTATCCTAGTAATCCAGTTTACTCAGAGACTGATCGAGTAATCAGTCCGCTGGAGTCTGCGTTTTGTTCCGTTCCAGCTGGCGAACGTATATTACTGTGAGAGACGCGTTCGCAGCTTCGACCCTTTCGCGAAGTGGTGGTGCGCTGCCGCTTAGCTCGAGCATTCGTCGCATGTCCGTGCGGTTCCGCGCCGTCGCCTCTAACGTAAGATCTTCGATAGAAAATACCGAATACCAGTTTAAATCGTGCCTTGTTTAATATTATTTCTCCTTGTCTCACCGTTTAGATTATGATTGGCACATCAATACAGGTGTTACAACAGAAATGCTGCGATTGAAAATAAACGGTTGCAGGTATGAGAGAAGATGGAAACCCAACGTTTTGCCCCAATGACGTGTTATGGCCAACTTTAATACATGAGTCGGCCGGCGCTTCCAGACGCAGCTACGCCGAGGTGGAGGAGGCAATACAAATAATCATGATAATGATGATGATGGGCAACGACGGCAGCGAAGCCCACCTCGCAGTAGCTTTTCATCCATTTATTCGACCCCTAAAACCGGGGTCACACTGCTTGTACATCATGCAAAAGACAGCCTGCAAGCAGATTCAAATGCGACTCACCGCGAGATCCGTCCTCCCAATGCCGCGTGGAAATGACCGAGGAGAAACCAATTGAGCACGTGGCATTCGAACCATGGCTCGTGTCTGGTCTGCAGATATGATGTCAAGCATGTTCGAAGCCATGTGTGCTTCGTACACCAGGGAAAACCAGCACAGCACGCATCGAAAGTCGCATCGAAAGAAACATCGAAAGCAGACGCCGGTACGGAGTCTGCTTTCGAAGCAAGCTGCGCTGCTTTCCCCCGGTGCTGCGTTTTCGTAGAACTTTCGCGGGGTCCTCAAGATGAGGCTACCGTTCACGCCGGGTTTCAAGAATCTGCTTCGTCGAAAAACTTCAATCAAGCAAGCAGTGTACCGTGGGTACACTGTACCCACGGTACAGTGTACTAGATCCACGGCTATTTTATGGCAGCCTGCCACCATTGCGCTGTCCGCCATATTACCTATGATGGTTAGAGATAATATAACTCTACCAAAAAGATAATAAAGTTATTATAGTGTACGCTAGAGGTCCAACTGGCGCTAGTGTCTATGCGACTTCCGTGACGCAAATTGAAGCAGACGGCAACCAGTCTACTTTTGCGGTGCTCCTGTGCATTCCTATGGGAAAACGCGCGTGCACTTTGTCTCTTTGCCGGAAAAAAACATGGAAAATTTTGGTTATTTTGGTCATACCGAATAGTATGTACCTTGATTAACATTGTAAAAGTGTAATTGCTTTAGTTAACGCATTTTTCTTCGTCAGTGAACGATGTTTAACTTCGCTCTATTTCAGTTCTAAACATGTGTTCCACAGCAGGTCTATAAAAACAAGCGACGATTGCAAGGAAAATTACAATCGAAAGCAATATACAGTGTGTTCGAGGTTCGCCAGCATTTCGGTGACGCTTATATATTGTTAATATTCCAGTCCTCTCAGTATATGAAAATGACCCCGTCGTGCATGAGCAGATAAAAACATTTAAAACGGGAACAATAAAGTACGTGGGCTGTAAAGGTGTCTCTTCCTATTGTTTTCTCTGCCGGTCACCTTTAAACACTTGTTCTCAAAGATTTCGAGCGTGCGGGTGATATTTTGAACATAGAACAAGCATCTTCGCGCAGTGCAGAAAGAATGAAGCGGTACTTACTTATTTAAAATCGGAATATATTACGTGGCCTTCAATTAATTTTGATCGTACATGCATTGGTAGTTACTGATCCAGTGTTAGTGCGTAGTTCTTGCCGTCTCTCTTGGCTTTCCAGATGTTCTTCGTTCGTTTGGCAAGTATATCCCTCATGCTGAAAAGCACTGACGTCGTGTTCGCGCTAACAGTGTTCGACAGTGCACATAAATACACGTACGAAGCCGTTTTAGTCCCGTTTTTAATGCAACAAGGTTGAAAAAAAAGAAAACAAAAAAAACCGCCGTAACTTACCAATTATTTCGTCGGCCTGACTGATAAATGTTCCAAGCTACCTAGTACGTACGAATTCTTCGCGATATTTGCTTTTACGATCAAGCGCAGGGAGAAAATATCCTCACTTTTTCCCATAGAAATGCATTACCGGAAGTCAATTTTCGACTGATTGCTGTCTGCTTCAATTTGAGTCAGCACACTAGCGCCACTTGAGCCTCTAGCGTCCATTATAATAACTTTATGAAAAAGATGGCCGACCAGTGGCCGCATTCCCGTCCATAGGCGGAGCTGGTCAAACGCGATTCAGCAAATAGACAGTGGTCGCCACCTTCGGAACGCGAGCCGCTTTTGAGTCGAAAAGATCGTCTGCTAATGACGCCGGTTCTCGGCGCCGTATGCTCGTTTGTTGGCGACAGCTGGCGTCGCGACCACTTGCCTTATCTCTTGTCTGCTGTGCGAAACGGCGCCATAATGTTTGAAGACCGGTGGCTTCAGGTGCGTTTCCATAGAAGCTAAGCCTTTTTATTTCTTAATTTTTTTCCTTCGGTAAATTCGCTCTTTGCAAATTTTACAAAAATAAAAAAGCACCATCTGTGGGCAACGCTGCACAAAATTGTAGCGCGATAGGTTAAGAAACCGAATTTTGCGGTCGATTTGAAGAGCCTGGCCGCTGCCTGGGACACCCGGTAGGTAGGGACCACTGACCTCTATTGTAGTAGGCTGGATCGCGGATCGGGAGCCCGTCGGTGTCGCCACCGGCGGTCATTGCTTGACACCAGGCAATACACGCAAGTCTATGGGAGAAACGCACAAAAGTAAGAATATTGAAGCATGTACGCTGTGCTCGGAGCGAGTATTTTCTGGTGTGCTGCGATCCTTATGTCGGGTGTTTGGAGATTGAATCGGTATTTGTCAAACATTTAGTCGCCAATTAAAAAAATCAAACGTACGGGAGCACCTCCGGCTGAGCTGGCAGGCTTGCTCTTGTAGTAGAGTAAACAAAGGAACATGCCGTCAATGAGACGGTCCTCGGGGAACCCCAGAAGTTGATGAATCACAAAGAAGTTCCCTCTCGACAGCGGCTTTCCGGGGGTGAGCAAATTCCGTGTAGTAAAGCCTTCCAGCTTGTCGTCTGCTAAACCTAACTCAACGAAACCGCCACCGACTTCGCGGTAACTCTAGGTAACTCTCGCCTCATTGAGCTGCACTACATGTTTCGCCCAGCGGAGTCACTCTTGACCACAAAACATTTATTTATAAGAACTGCAAGGGCTGTCAGTTTGAATGTTTGTACGCAAGCTATTTGACGGGCTTATCGAAAAGCAGCCGAAAAGTTTCAGTGCCGACAACAGCTTAGAAATGGGGGAAACGGCACTTTTTCTAGTTTATTCCATAGAGTCCCATGCAATTGGTAATGTCAATCAATGGCCGCCGGTGGCGACACTGGGCCCCAGCTGCTGAGGCCGCGGTCCGCGATCCAGCCTACTACATTAGAAATCAGTGGTACGCACCATATAATCGATGGTGGTTGCAGACTTTGCGAGGAAGATACAGCCTCATCGCGGTACCTGTCGATCGTTTTGGTCTATGGAATGTTCTCTGCCGTCAGCGCGGTACAAAATGTTCCCGGTTCCTTGCCGTGTCCTGCACACGAACCGCGGCGACAGCCGAAACGCTGCACAGTCTGCTGCACGTCGATCGCGCACCATCGCATGAGCACACTAACCATGACGTTATGTTTTGTTACGATATCGCATGACGTGTCATGCTACGTCAGTGCCGCGTGTCGTCACTGCACCGCGACTTAATGGTGATACCACGGCGCTTTGAAGGCGTCTCCGACTGGCGTGTTTATCGTCCTGTTACGTCCATTGATCGAAAGTGGTTCCGAAGTTGCAACCAATGACGTCACGAAAGCCAGAGTATCACCCTGTCGGATGTCTCGATCCTAGCGGTATTTGGCCTAAATGGTATAAAGGGAAAAAAAAAGGTCTTTGAGAACGAGGGTGCCGCTGTCGTCTAGTGGCTTCCCAACTTGTAGGACGTCATCAGGCGGAAATCGAAGGACCACCTTTTGGGGCGCAGTAAACGTGCCTGTCATCATCGTAATATTACGTTTTTGAGGAATCAGGATAGGTCACGTCAAGCTCTCACGTGACGTCACGTGACACCATGATGCTTAGCGGGAATATGTATAACGACAAGTTTGGCGGAGAGATATCCCAGCCACGATGACGCGTCATTAGAACCACACCTGGAAACCTGCTGCGAAACTGGGACCATAACGGCTGTCTTCGTGTATGCAGCACTGTGTATCTGCCATAGACCAACATAGTGCAACGTAAAGACTGGCCTACTCACAGAAGCCTCGGCGGCTCACTTGACCATCAGCGCACCCAGCGGCTGTTGGGAAGTTGGTCTTGGCTTCCTGTTTAGCCGCTTCCGTTCACTGCATTGCTAGAGACATAGATGGCTGCTATCTGAATGGGTGGACAACTAATGTAATTGATTCCGTTCGTATCAGGCGGTAGCTTGCTACGCCTATAATCTGCAGTGACTAGCTATAATCTTTGAATAGTGGTAGGAATCGAATGGTGAAATGCACGCGTAAATTCTAAATTCCAGAGCAGGCAATGCACAACATGCAATCTACTATTAAAACCGCTGCAATCAACAGAGAAAAAAAAAGAGAAGGGGACAACCAAATAAGATAATTAAGTAATGAAAAAATACTTATTCGGACTACACAGACAATCAAAACAAAAATAACTGTTTTGCAGTCGTTCATAAAAATGTGTACTCTACTTCACCGTAAGGGCGAGCAAAGGAGGAGGAACGGGAGAGAGCTTGACGCTTCAAACGATCCTGTAATGCGCACACGCTCTAGAAGTGAAAGCGTCGTTCAAGACAACGCGTTTGTGTTTGTATTGTGAGCTCACTAGAATTTATGGGAAACAGAAACTAACTTTTCGGCGACTCAGCTGACGCTCAAGAGAAATTCAAAACACCCTCCACGGGGTTATGTTTGAACCGTCTCACCTTCGCCACAAAGAAAGAACGTCGAGAAATCCACACGATGACACCAACATCACGCCGCATTCGCACCCCGCCCCCTTGGCTGCTGTTATGGCGGCTGCCGAGTTGTGCGTCTTGTCAAAGCCCCAGTCGCGGTCGTTGTAATATTTTCGAAAACGTTCGAAGCTACTGGCAGTCTTATAAATATGCTAACTAGAAGTAAAACAATTTCTTAATGGTTCGAATATATCGAATGTATAAATATTTGGGCACCACTGCACCAGCCAGCGGGTGTTGTGAATCCTAACAGCTGGGCCGCGATAGGGGTTCAGTGGCCACCCTTCACGTATCACTATACTAGTCTAGGTATCTGCCGTCAAATCGGTCTCGCGTCAGCGTGCAACCCTACCTGTCACGTCGACGTCGGCGTCCCCCATTGCCTTTTGTTTTACAAGAACAAGCTCGCCTCGCTCTCGGTTATCGAACTCCTCGTCACGCCGTGACGCCTCGAGACTGAATGTCCGGCTTTGCTAATGCTGCAGTAGACATTAGTGTCCTCGAACGCAATTTGATTCGCCGAAGCGGCGGCTCTAAAGCCGACGGCAAAGCTGGCCAAAGAATGCAATGCGGCAAAGCGCGTACTCCGACATTGGTAGCCTTGACACGGGGAACGGGAAAGGGAGCGACAGAGAGGGCAGAGAAAGAGCGCGAGGTTACCCGTGCGCGTTTTACGGCGATGCCGCTTCGGCATTCTTCGATGCTTGTCAGATTGAGTTCTTGATTATGCAATGCGCGACTCTTTGGACGTTGTAGCGGTTATTCGCGCGTAATAACCCAGGCAGCAGAGATACGTTGGAAAAACGTCGAAAGAAAGTCGATGACGTCAGAAACCACATGTCGAAAGAACGTCGAAAGTCTGAACGTCAGGTCCCTTCGACGTAATATGGAAAGGCTAATGCCTGGAAAAAAGCGTGGATTTTACGTCGACATAACGTCCCACTTAACGACCTTGGAACGTCGAGTGCACTTCTGAATTGGACGGGAAGTTAATTGATAACGTTATATCAACATTGAAACAACGTCCCATTTATCGACCATAAAACGTCGAGTGTACGTCTAAACTGAACGGGATGTCAATTGAGAACGTCATATTAACGATATCATAACGTCCCGTTTAACGACATAAAATGTCGAGCGTATGTCTGTGATATGTCAACGTTGAAATAAGGTCCCATTTAACGACCATAAAACGCCGAGCATACGTCGAGACTGAACGGGATGTCAATTGATAACGGTCACAATTTGGGTCACCGGGGAACAATAGAGTCAACCGCATCTGGCTTCGTTGCTCGAAGGTATGTTCGCGAAAGCATGTATATTCGGACGGAACAGACCATTTGCCTAATCCCCCAAGCGCCCCGGCCCGCACTTCAGGAATTATGGGAACAGTGTTCCTCCAGCTCCCTAGTGATCGGTAATTTCGGGCACGTCCATGGATACACCGTCTTTGGTGTAATTCGGAGTCACCCTAAACAAGCGTCCTGTAGTGCCCAAGGACCTGCCATATCACTTTTAAGATTTCTCGTCAATGACAGCGTTTTCGATACTGTGCATGCTGTCCTCCCTTCAACCTGGCTCAGCTGCAGAAATCTCTTCCTTTATTATCATTCTCTTACAGCTTCAAAGACGCTGATGTCAAGTAAGAAACGCTAAAAATGCCATAAGCAGCCCCGCTGACTTCGAGCTAAATCCTGGTTTTTGCTGTTGTGAATTCTCAGCTTTTTAAGCCATCCCTGCTAAAACAACAATCACGAGAATGATATTATTGTAAGAGATTTCTGCAGCTCAGCCAGGTTGAAAGGTGGATTGCATGCACAGCATCAAAAATGCTGACATTGATGAGAAATTTTAAAAGTGATATGACAGCACCTTGGGCTCTATAAGGCGCTTGTTCAGGGTGATCAAGATATTCGCTCAGGCATTGTTGGGATGTCTCACGCTCAACGTTCAAAGAACTTCCCGGAGAAAACGTAGAACTGACGTCTATTAAGGCCAATGACGTCAAGGTGTTGCTCAGACATTGTTGGGACGTCTCGCGCTCAACGTTCGAAGAACTTACCGAAAAGAACGTAGGAAACGTCTCGCGCTCAACGTTCGAAGAACTTACCGAAAAGAACGTAGGAATGACGTCGAATAATGTCGATGTCGTCAAGGTGCTGCTCAGAACATTGTTGGGGCTTCTCGTGCCAACAATGGCACGAGGCACGTTTTCTCCGGGAAGGTCAATTGACCTTCCCGGAGAAAACGTAGAACTGACGCCTATTATTGCCAATGACGTCAAGGTGTTGCTCAGACATTGTGGGGACGTCTCGCGCTCAACGTTCAAAAAACTTCCCGGAGAAAACGTAGAAATGACGTCGAATAATGCCGATGACGTCAAGGTGTTGCTCAGGACATTGTTGGGACGTCTCGTGCTCCACGTTCAAAGAACTGCACAGAGAACACGTAGAACTGACGTCTATTATTGACAATCACGTCAAGGTGTTGCTCAGACATTGTTGGGACGTCTCGCGCTCAACGTCCGAAAAACCTCCCGAAAAAACGTAGAACTGACGTCAAATAATGTCGATGACGTCAAGGTGTTTCTCAGGACATTGTTGGGACGTCTCGTGCTCGACGTTCAAATAACTTCCCCGAGAAAACGTAGAACCGACGTCGATTAATGTCGAAGACGTTAAGGTATTGCTCAGGACATTGTTGTGACGTCTCTTGCTCGACGTTCAAAGAACTTCTCATACAAGACGTCGAACAGACGTCGATTACTGTTGAAGACGTCGAAGTGAAGCTTATGACGTTGTCACTACGTCGCGTGTTTGACGTTGTCGGAACCTCTCATGTGGACGTACCAATGCCGTCGATAAAAAGTTTGTTAAGGACTTCGACGTCGCCCAACGTCTAGGACCTTATTTCGGCGTCATCTCGACGTCTTGTGCTGCGTGGGAAAATGGCGACAGCAATTTCGGAACCGACGAAACCCCACACGACGGCGCCCTCCGTGCCCTGACGTTTTGTGGCAGCCAGGGAGAGGCATGGGAAGATGGCGGAGCTCTATCGGTACGTTAATTGTATAAATTTACGAATGGGTGAGCGGCGTTTGGCCACTTCCGGTTCCTTAGGAATTTTTGTTAAGCTTTTGACAAACGATGACGATCAGCTGCAAGGCTGTCTAAGTATGGTTCTGAAAACTACAGTCTGGAGGTTTCATAATTATGCTTGCACAGGCTTGCAGCTCATTGTCGTCGCTTGCCACTAGTGAAACAAAATTTCCTAAGGAACCGGAAGTTGTCAAACGCCTTGTGGCCGGTGCCATTTTGAGCGTTCGTGCGTATGGCGCGTGCTTTGCTCGCTTTCCGAAGCGACGAACACGCACGTGCTGGGCTGTGAAGATCGCACGCTGGACTGTGATTTTGTAAACATTGGAAAGGTCTATTAGCGGAGAGATGTTTTGGTGGCGCCCTCCTGTGGTTCCCCCTTGTGACGTCATTACCTTGCAAACAACAAGTTCGATGGTGTTTGTAAATAGCATGGTGGAAGCTTGAAATCATTGCGCTCTCAAAGGAACACTGCCAACACCGTCAAAATTAAAGTTCTTTCATTCCTCTTATTTCCGTCGATGATAAATCCCCTTTCCGACGTCATAGTCAGCGTTCGGCCAATCGTGGAAGGCCGACCACAGCGACGCTTTCGGTCGCGCACGGGGCTAATAGACCGATCTCACTGGCCAGTTTGACTACGCCACCGCTGCCGCAATGCATCGCGGGATCTTTAGTCTTTCTGCACGTGCGACAACCACACTGGAGCTCTGCGCGTGTAGAGCACGAGACGGCACGAGCCCTCGCTTGCTCGGCCGTCTGCCTCCTGTTACAGTGTTCTAGAGAGTTGTAGTGGCAAGAGCGGCGGCCACCGCGTGAAGATTTTGCGCGTAGACGACACCGTAGCGCTGCTGTTCTGTGCCCTAGGAACTGTGGCAAGAGGGTCGAATAAAGAAGAACGAAGCGCCGGCGACACACGCGCTTCATGTCTAGACATGGCCTCGTCTCGAATTCCTAGATATTGCTACAGGAACGTGCCCCCGTCAGCCTCGTCGTCGGCGCTTATCGGCGTGTACTACTGTGGTTCGACTGGAGCTTTTCGCGACGCAGAACAAGCGCTAATGTGGAAAAATGTAGGTTTTCCTTTGCACTAATGTCTCTAGAGTGTGTGCTATCCTCTACTTTTATTATTCGCGTGTTTTTGATGGAGATCATTTGATTAATATCGCTATCACTTGGGCTGCACGCTTAAAGGGGCGGTGCAACGATATTCAGTTGGAATGTTTTTTCACTTTACACGAGCTTACTGGCACTAGTGGGACTCAAGGATACTCGCACGCAACGCCACTGACCAAGAAACTTCTTTGTTGCGCTGTAATTTCGAGGACAAAACCGAGTGTTTTCATTCAATCTCTCCTTCGCAAAACCTGATGACGTAGCTGGGCGGTAGCAGTACCGCCCAATGACGATATTTGAATGCGGCTCATAGATTGGACCCGAGCATGGCGTGGACACTCGATTTGGGCTCGTGATCATTACTAGCTCGAGAAGCATTCGGGTAGTGGCCCTTGTCCAATCGCTGCAATGACGACAACAGCCGAACCATAACAATGTCTGGAACTCAGCGCGTGTCCTGTGCCTTGCCAACCCCAGCGCATGGCTATGATCAACATTGGCGGCATATAATCAGCTCCAGATCACGTTGCCGCTTGTTCTGGCTGCGAGTTGAGGGGGTGAACTCTGCTCGTTTTTCTTTATTTTTTTCTGCGACTTCGATTGCGTGTGGTGAAAAACAAAAGGGTATTTCACATGTCATTAACGTCAGGGATCCGTTCTAAGCGGTATTTTCGCAAAATACAAAACTCGTTGCATCGCCCCTTTAATAGCTACGAAAGAAACCACGCGATACTGATATAAGAAGGAAAAAGACAAATAAATCTCAATAAATCTCTCACTTTTTTAATGGTGAGGGGAACAATAAACTGGTGTATTGTTTTTTGGCATCGTGTTGCTGATGCGGGGACTAGCGTTTTGTAAGGTGCAAGGCCGAGCGCGTTTGGGAACGGCCAAGGTGCCACTGCAACTGGCGAACATATAACAAATTGTTTTTTTTTTTTTTTGTGGAAGGCAGTCTGTGAAGAAAAAATACCTCGATTGGGCGTACATAAAGCATTAAAATACGGTATGAACACAAACTTCAACAACCCCTAATATGAAAAAAAAATATATTTATTCTCAACTCACTGCTTTATGACTTCTCAAAAGTGGTAATGCACTTCATTGACATACACAGCAAGCACATGACAGATATCCAGCAACGTAGTACGCAAAAAGACTACAAAATAGTCATAATATGTTGCGGCATTTAATCCTAACCTCTTCGCCATTGACGATGTGCACATAGTCCCGAAGGAAAAGGCGCGGTTGAAAATGTCTTTCGCACACCGCTGATGTCTCGGCGAGGCGTTTATCTTCTCGATTAAGATTTTTTTTCCACTGTAGTCTGCGCGACTCCTCCTTTGGCGCACGAAACAGCGACGGCTTACGATCGCTGGTGGCAGCCCTTGTTGACCGGGTAACCCGACTTGCATCCCGGCGCGAAGCAGTGTGTGCGTCCGTCTTTTTCCTTGCATTTATGACCGAGACGGCAACGGAACGGGGAAGACTCCCCACCACTACACCACAAAGAAAAGTGCTACGGTGCTACGTTCGGAAGAAGCGTACCGCCTCAGCTTCGTCGTCTTCTTCGCTCATTGCACATCTTCCATCTGCCACAAATTCTCCTAGGGCACGGAACTCCAGCGCCACTCGCGGCATCTACGTTGGCCGTCTTCACGCGGCCCATTGTAAGCGGGCGCCGCTCTTGCCACTACACCCTCTAGAACACTGTACTCCTGTGAACTAAAGTTATGGCGGCGTCACGCATGCGCCGAACCTTCAGTGAGATCGGTCTATTTGAGACCCGCGGCCACGACGCGATCCGTCTGTCTGTTTCCCAGCTGAATTTAGCGGAAAAATTGACGTTACGTGACCCATGCACAGATTCAGTTTCCGCGCTAGATTTAGCGGCAAAAATTGCAGCCACGTAACCTACACACCGATTCGGTTTCTCCGTTAAATACGGAGGGGAAACTCTCGTCGCGTGGACTGGACACCAATTCAGTTTCTCCGCTGAATGCAGCGCGAAAGTTCACTGGACACCAATTCAGTTTCTCCCCGAATGTAGCGGGGCCAGTTTCCCCGCTAACAGTAGTGGGAAAATTGGCATCCGGTGACGTACACAACAATTTTGTTTCTATGCTAAATTTAGTGGGTAAGTTCATGCGTCAAGTGACTTAAACACTAATTCAGTCTCCCGCTCAATTTAGCTGGGAAATTGTTAAAAAAATATAGGTTCTTCAGTCTCAATACGACTGTTTATTGCCTTCTAAAAAAGTTAAAACAATCGCTAATTAAATATTGCATTCCATACATTGTAAAACGTAGGAAATAAAGATCGGTGACAATTCTTTTCTATTTATTTGTGTGGAATCGTTTCCACCAAAACTTGTAGTGAGGTGGAAAGTATACATTCGGGAATCAATGTAAGCGGTAACATTTCGTGCTCATCAATACCTTGTCTTGCAGACATACAGAAAAACGCCGAAATAATGTGTTCGCACTAACTGCGTCGAGCAGTGCACAAGCGTTCCGTTAAACAATAGTCCGCATAGACGCCAGTTGTCGTAGGTCACAATTTTTTTATAGATTTATTTGTTGCCATTGATTGAAAACAAAACAGATTTATAGTTACCCGTCGAGTAGACTTTATCCAGCCGGTTTACAGCCGAACACGACGCTCAATGGCGGCAGCAAGTTCAAAATATTCGTTGAAGCTAAAGCAGAACTCTCAGCTGTAGATTAAGATCATCTACCGAAAACAAAAAATGGGTTAAAAGAGAAGCGGATTGTAGAGTGGGAAAATGGCTGAGATCTGACTAAATAAAAGGTGAAAACCCCGCCGACTTGACGTCACCGACGAATGAGTCCAGCGAGACTTTGCGATGTTCTGGCGTGCACACATGGGCAGGAACCATCCCCAGAGGCAGCTTGGTCGACTTTCAGCTGGGATGGCTTCTAGCGCCGTTCTTTTCTCGTTTTCTAACCTAACCGGTACCAAAAGGTGTTTGTATGTTGAAACTTTGCAGTGTCTGCAAAGTCCGTCTTGGGACTGTTCGGGTGAAAGATCTTTCATCTGGAACCAAACCATTCTGACTGGAGTCATAGCCGCGTTGGTTTCAGTTCGGGGTCTTCGGATGAAGACGAGCTCATCGACTGTATTTATCGGGCGGTGATGGTCGCTGGTCTCGATTGCACCGATTGGCTATAGGCCCGTTTACCTCGACCAGGGGGCGCTTTGGCGTCCACGAGACGCGACCACAAAAGGCGCGACTCCACTAGCATCCGCAAGACGCTACCATCTAATGGTGAAGCGGCTTCCTAAAGCGTCCTATCATGCACAATCGACGGGCGTAAACTAGCGTCCGTCAGCGTCCCTCAGCGTCTGTAAACTGGCACAGACAGAGCATCTGAAAGGATGAAACACGACCTAAAAGTATCCGAATTCGCTCGCCAGGGGCGCTGCTCCAAACTTGAGAACTACGGGTCTATGCACCGAGAAACTAAGAAAGATGAGAAGACGAGAGCGCGCCAGGAAGTCAGAACGCCGAGCTCTGGTTCGTATGATTAGTGGGTAGATCAAAAGCTAACTGCCTTTGTCTTCACTGCCATGGCCTCCCCTATACTCACTAAGCCTGGCAGTTCGACAACGGAGCCATAGAGTGCCCGGTCACAGATTTGGAGCGCGAGGATCTGGTAGCACATAGCATGAAAGAGCCATTTCTAGGGGAACCTGGACGTCAGCGCACAGCTTTTGCAGCGGCGAGGACCCGAAACACACTTTGTTCGCTCGGGGGAAGCGTGTTTCGGCGTCTCGCCGCAGCGGGGCGCCAGTCACGTAGCTCTCCTCTCATCCGTTGTCTGCCGCTCCACCTTTTCCATTTCGGTGGCCATTTCAGCGTCCGGCGTTTGGCTTTCGCATTCAAACGCGCTCGACGAGTGCAGTGGAATTTAAAGGTGTTGAACCTTCCCACTAATCGACCCAACCAGAGCTCCCCGCGAGCTCTCGACTCTCTCTCTCTCTCTCTCTCTCTCTCTCTCTGTTTCTCGGCGCATAGTCCCTGGCAGGATGAGAACGGGAGGGAGGAGGTTCAGCTGTCCCACCCTCAGCGCGAGCTTCCTACCTTCGATACCTGAGCCTCAAGTGCGTGCTACCTGATCCTCGAGCGTGCGCGCGCAGGCCAAGTAAAGGGCCGCCCACACTAGCGAGAAAACGCGAAAACGACTGCGAGAAACCAGGACATCCGTGCTGCTTATATCGCGTGCCAAGATGATTCCTTGAATTGGATTCCATGCTTCATACGAAGCACAGATGTGCCGGTTTCTCGCAGTCGTTTTCGCGTTTTCTCGCTAGTGTGGGCGGCCCTAAAGGCGAAGGGCATCGAGTGCGTCCTTGGAGGCCCCGTGCTTGAAAGAGCCCCCCTGCCCTTCTCACCCATGTGAATGACCGTTGTCGTCTCGCCTCCCGTTCTGCCGCGTTTAGCTCAAACAAGTCTGCTTCTTCGGGCTGTTCGTCTTGGGGAACGGAGAGCGACGAGCCTTGACCAGGGGGGGGGGGAGCATGGATGTAGATGATTTTTTGCGGCTTGTGTACCTTGTCGTTATGCTGGATGTCTCGATGACCCGATCATCGATGTGACCTTCGCCGTTGAGTCCGCGTGTCGCGAAAGGTGATCCGCTAACTTGATTTTTTTTTTCTCGCCCGATTGCAGCTGTTTGTCTCTTGCATTCTTGGATTGCTTCTTCGGAATCCAGTTGAGACTTAGAAGTTTAATTAAATTCGACCTAAGCAAAAGTCTGGAGTGCCGGTTATAGGGCCCTCGGCTCCGCTTCTCTGACGCCGCAATTCCGCTCGCACGGTTCCCATACTGGCGCGATAGAAGTATAGATAGAGGGAGATGACATTTCATCGCTTTTCGCTACGGCCGTATATATATTAGACGGCTGCGTCGTGCTGGGCGAAGATCGAGTCCACTTGTATGCAGTGTTTCCTTGCCGCGCGACGCGCTGTTTTCAAACGAGCCAATGTTTGCCACCACCAGGTGTGTGCGCACTGCGCGTGCGCCAAAACGAGATTCGCGTGAAGTGACGAATTTGCGCATACGCCGCGCCGACAGCAGCGCCACTGCAGCGGGGTGACGTCTTAACCGTGCGTTGGTGCGCTTTTTATTCCGATCAAGTCTCGAGACGTCGACGACGGCGAGGGGTAATTTGAGTGGTATCTCCTTGACCCACAATCGTGAACCTCGCTACCGTCAATGACCACCACTGTGAACTCGGAACGAACGGCGTGTGTATCACTGGAGGCGAAGCCATTTCTGGCCATCTCTAATGTTCTTGCCTTTCGAGCGTCTAATGACGGCATTATAGTTTTCGTATCTTGTACGCAAAATAATTATAAAAAAGTACCTTTATTTACAACAATAAAACCAAAAGCGGAACGTGCGGCTCTTTTAATTTATCTGGGTCCTGTAGCCGCCCGCGATACCTCGATCGAGACGTTTATCGGGGCCGTTTTCTCTCTACGCCCTGCAGACGCGCCAAAGCGCATTACAGTCCATAGCCCTATTTTTCTTTCCTGTCTCTCTCTCTCTCTCTAATGGCGCGTTATCTTATGTATCCAAGGCAAACCTGTCGTGGCATAAGAGGGGATCGGTACCCGAGTGCGTTAGATCACCACAGCTCGGAGCACGTGGAGCGACAGCTTGTGCTGCCGAACCTAGAATGCCTGCCCGTTTCGATTTGAATGTACATCGTACTAGCATGCGGTCGTGTTGGGTGAATTCAATTGAATTGAATTGGTTTTATTTACACACTAGGTCTGGGGTAACAGGGCGAAAGGCAGATTAATTCTGCCTGACGTGGCCCTACCACCCGTTTTCACTGCTCTTCAGACAAAAACAAAAACATTGAACATTAAAGAAGTACAAGAAGATGAAATAGCACATTAACAATAATAACACATCAACAACGTCAACAACAATCAATCGGGGATCCACTAACGATGACGTCACAGACAGGCCTCGTCTTTTGGGTTGTATTGTACGAAGCGGCGGAACCGATGTGAAAAGACTGAGCGACGAGGCGAACGGTGTAAAAGTGCGAGCAAACAAATAAAAAAAAAAATCGAATTAAAAAGTTAGCAAAAAAAGGGCCATCTACATGTCTTGTTGAACACCGGCTTTGGCAATAGAAGAATTTGCATGAGGTACGAGTTTGCGAACGTTCGCGGCATACATGTTACAAACTAGTTGGACAAACACACACGAGGCAAAATAAGCGAGATATATTAATTGCTTTTTTTTTGGTTATGTATTTCGGCGTCTGCGCGTTTTTTTTTTTCAATTTTGGAGGCGAATGTTGCATATATTTGGAGTCGTGGACATATGGGCCATGTGCTGTAATCACCAGATTGGTCCTATACAGTTATGGCAAAATGGCCAATGCAGTATGAGGACAAATTTTGAATCGTCTGCACTGCCAAATTGTTTCTACACTGTGCTTGTATAGGGAGTATTCACTGGCGGCCATAGCTGTGTGCACGGCAGCTGAGCGCGTGCTGACGGCGAGCATCCGCAGTAACTCCATGGGACGAATATGCTGCGAATAACCGACGAATTTTGGCCGGCGGCTTTTGCTCTGCTCGTGGAATCAACACAGTGGCTACTACGTCGCGCGCAAAACGAGCGTGCCGTCGGGCGGCGTTCGCCAGTTATTCGTCACATAATTCGTTTTATGGAGTTCAGCCTTAACAACGTGCATTCCGCACCATCAAGATTGCCGGTCTTAGAGGGCTATTAATGTGAATTCGTTCTGAGCATGCGCTCTAAACATCGCCCTAAAATATGGCGTTCAGTGAATACCCCCTATACATTATACTTGCATGCGACCGGTGGCGTTGATGTTCTACTGTCTTAGCCAAGTGGGTCTTCTATAACACCGGTTAAATTGACACTGTGATCTACTGACAAAGCTGTCCCTATCTATAGTACTGTCCAAATGGGCCATCTACTGCGCTGCTCTATTTGATAATACATTGCACTAGCCAAATCGACTCTCTACTGTTCTGCCAAATTCGTCCTTAGATGTTGTAGATACAAATAATGTTCTACTGAACTCGTTTTATTTTTTCTGAGGGACTACACCAGAATGACGACATTACAACTCCGAGGGGTGTTCAGCAGTCCTGGCCGGGCGCTGCTCGCAAGGCGTCTGCCCTCCTCTCTTCTCTCCCCTCTTGCGACGGGGGCGACTTGAGTTGTTTAGTCTACAAAGAGGTCTAACCGTTTGGCCCGCATCCGGGCCCCCCGAGCTGGTGTCGGGTATCCCCGGTGCGTGCCAGCCTCCTCCGCGGCTCGAGGGAGCGTGTTGCGGGGAAGACGATGCTGTCGCTGCAAGCCTCTACAATGTATTGGCCAAAACAGACCTGTACTCTACGGACAAAATCATTCATGTATGGTACTCTTCAGTTGCTCATTTACTGCACTGACCTAACCAGTCCTCTAATGTACGCATTAACTCATTCCTGTGCTGTACTGCCGAATTCTACCTTCAAAGTACAACCCAAATCGGTACTTCACTGTACTGTCAAATCGGTCCTTCGCTGCACCAACCAAAGCAGTCCCGTACTATACGGGCCACCATCGGTCCTATACCGTACTGCAAAATTGATCCTTTGCTGTGCCAACCAATCCAGTCCCGTACTGTACGGGCCAAGTCGGTATAGACTTATTGCCAAATTCATCCTTTAATAAAGAGGTCAAATCAGTCCTATAATTAACGGACCAAATCGGCTCTGTACTGTACTGCACAAATTGGTACTTTAATGTGCTGATTAAATCATTCCTGTACTGTACGGGCCACATCGGTCCTGTAGCGTACTGCCAGACATGTGCTGTGCTGCCAGTTTGGTCCTTTGCTTTGCTAACCAAATTAGTCCATACTGTAGGGGCCGAATCGGCCCTGTACTGTACTGTTAAATTTGTGCTTTAATTTACTGCCAAACGAGCCCTCTACTGTAGAGACCAAATCGGCCCTGCGCTGCACTCCCAAATCGGTACTTTAATCTACTGGCAAATCGAGGCTCTTCTGTACGGGACACATCGGCGTTCTACAGCCTATCGGCGCACCAGTCGCCACACTCGAAGAGCCGATAACTTTGCGCCAAATGAACGTCCATACAGCAATTTTTTTGTTTTCTTCGCGTGCATCTAATGGTTACGGGAAGTGGGCAACAGTGACACCAATTTCGACGATTCCACTCGGTCAAGGACTCAAGGCGATTCAGACAATATCATCACTTTTCCCTTACGTACGGCTGTCCTCCAAACGGAATTTCGCGCCATTTTCCCGGACGTCCATCAAGGCGCATATCTTCCGGATAAGCGCTGCGCGAGGAATGCGGGAAAGAAGTTTGACCTGAGTAGATCGTGCAATTTCAGGCAGAAGGGCCTGTCTCGACAATAAATTTGTAGTAAACAATTCAGCTAGTTACATTTGCATCGTTCAATCCCTCTGTAGCGTCCCCCTACCCTTGCCCTTTTCGATATGGATGAGCATCGTACCGGCCTGCCGTCGTATATCACTACTGAAGGGTGAACGTTAAAGATCCCAGGCTAGCAGTGGTGCTGCAATGGCTAAATTTCTCGTATACAACAGATACTCGAGACACTCATTAGGGCTGACTAACTTCCGTTTGTCTGAATATAGACACAACACAATTACTTTATTATTTGCATCTGATTGCCACGGATTCATTGTGTTTGATCTACACTAATGGTATCTATTTGTTCACTCTCGAACATTGAACTGTTTTCACCGGGATTGTGTTTGTATTCGTCTGTTTAACGCTCTCAGCGACAATTATTAATTTTTGCCGATCGGGAGGGAATTAGTACCTTTGTACCGTACTTCTCACTCAGCTTTGTCACTACAGTAGCTCGTTCGGCAAACACTGTTTATGTTGCCGGGACTATAACCCGAAACAATTGCGTTCATTTCAGGACCGTTGATTGGAAAGAAGTCGTCCAGCTCCTTAGGCGCCAGCAGTCTTGTCAAAGCGACCGCTGATGATTTGTGGTCTGCGCGTTTGTTTTTTCCATGAACACCACAACAAACCCAGGAGCATGTTTGTTTTATTTACAATGACTTATGACACGAGGGGTAAAAAAAAATAATCCCAGGAACAAGAAACACCATCAACAGAAGCGCGGTAGTGGTTGACTGTGCGTTGGTAGTGTTCGACGTGACTCCTCCGAGCATCGCCACTTTCGACATCGTGACGAGGGTCTTGTACAGTTCGAGTGGCAGATCGCTCTAACCGATGAAGAGGTGGACTATAAACACTGGCTCGTATCACGGGTCTTGTACCTCTTCGAGAGGATTTCGAATATCACTATACAGATTCAAGTCCCGCGAACATCCAGTCTTGCGTTGATTTGTACTTCTGCAACCCTTTCGAATGCCTTAGGATGCCGCGTGGCCAATGTCGAAGTAAAAGTACTAGCGTGTGCTTGGATCGGAAGGGGGCAGGAGGTGAGAGAGTTCCCGGAGCTGGGTGCAACAATGAAGGCCCCCGAAATCCCCCGTACAAGCGCGTACAGTACAAGTGAAACTGTCCTTGATTATCCTAAAACCAAGAGAAACTCACTTTGACTTTTCCTTGGAGTTTTCGACGTGACTAGGAGCGCGCTTGTTGCTGTAGGCTTTGGAGTAGAAGCGCATGAACATGGTGAAGAAGAAAGTTGCTTCGACGAGAACGATCGTCGAGTGGAGCTTGGGGTAGCCGCAGCTTATGAAGAGTGGCATGATGATGTGAACGAACATGATGACGAACTGCACCAGCTGGAACTGGGTGAGGTAGCGCTTCCACCAGAGGTACGGGCGGACGGCTGGACCCATAAGTGACAGGAAGTAGTAGGAGTACATGACGACGTGGACGAAGCTGTTGAGGATGATACCCAGAGCGACCTGACCGTCTGGACCAAAGGCGAGACCGTACCAGCCGTTGAAGACGACCAGGATGTGATGGACGACGTGGAGGAAAGACACGTGGGAGTCCTTCTTGCGGAGCACGAAGAAGATGGTGTCCAGGAAGTCGGCCACTCTCACCCAGAGGTACCACCAGCAGAGCACGAGGAATTCCTTCGTTGTCTCGTCCTTAGCTTCGAAGTTGATGCCCTGGCAGATCAGGTTGTAGCCTCCGCCTAGGTACGATCTGGTCAGGAAGTTCTTGACGAAGTACATGTTGAGAAAGACCATGGCTAAGTTGTACAGCACGATGACGGGCTTGAGGTTTTCGTACGGCTTGCGGTTCTTCATGAAGCGCGGTCCTCCGACTTTCACTAGGTACACATAGCCGATCAGTAAGGTGGCCAGGAACGACTTGTTACCGGCGAGGAACCAGCTCAGGGTTCGGGGATCCCGGGGTAAGAACGCTTCGACGGCGTTGGCGGCGTTGATGGTTGCGGTAGACATGTCTGCGGTCCCGTGTCTGGCGACTCTGGCGGAGGCTCTTGAGCGATGTTGTGCCGCCGGTAATTTGTCGGGGACGAACGTGTGCTGCTCAGGTGAGATCCCGTCTTTATTTCAATGTGCTGACGATGGAGAGGGCGCGAGAACGCCGCGACGAATGACGACATGGCGAGGAGGACGTCCAAGTGAGAAAGGAGAGAAAGTGGCCGTCGCTCGAGCGAGAGCGTCGTGTTGACGGAGAAATAGCGCACCCCTTTCTCTCTCATACGAATTTCCCCCGCTCTCCTGTGTGTTGCTTGGCTCATTAAGGGATTTTGAGTATTTTCCGACGCGTCGTCGGACGCTACCCGCCGGTGAGATAATGTGGGTGACGTGCGGAGAAAGCCCAGCTTCGTGCGTACGCAAAAAAAAAAGGGGGCTTCGGCCGCGCTTGGACGGAAGCGAAGAATAGATATAGTGTTGTTTTGCGGGACCTTGAAGGCACGCGGAGAAAGCCACCGTTTTTATTTTTGCCTTCTCGTTTTGGAGTTGTTGGACGTGTTTCGTTCTTGCCTTTGTCCGTGGAGAGGGTGTCTTCGGCTTCGCGTGTGGCGTGCGTGACGTCTCGTGTCGGCGAGTGGCAGCCCTTGACCTCATAGGAACACTGCGTTTGCGCGTTTGGTTTCCGCGGTTCCGCAATATGCGAGCTTACCGGTCCCGCTGATAACACACTGATGATATACGCTGTGAAAATAAACGGAACATCGGTTGTTCCTCTGCTTTTGGTCGCGTTCGGGAGACTAAGGCCGGTTTTTCTATCTCCGTGTGTATTGGAATCGGAGGTTAGAATAGCTGCAAGAGCAACTTTTATATGACGGGACCGTCTCCGTGGAGAAAGAAAGTACCTAGCGTTCCTGCCGATTCAGCCCAGCAGACGTAAGCCTTACCTACCGTTTTCTTTAATTCTCGCTTAACGCGATCTTCCCCAGACGCACCTTTTCTTGCAGCTCCTTAAGTACAAGAACGCAGTTAATTTCACATACATCTTAAGCCTCTTCGCCTTTTTTTTTTTCTGCACCTGGAATCGAACTTTAGTAATCGAAGGGAGTACGAAATTACGGCAGACATCGCTAGGTACTCTAAATACCCCATTCACATGGCCAGCATAAAGGCGCCTTTAATATATGTCCCTTTGCAATCGGCGAATCAACACGCGCTCTTGGGTCTCTCGCACATGCCACACGCTGGGAACCACGAACTGATCCGCCACTGACCATAAAGGTTATTTAGCTAGAGGTGTACTTTTATGATATTGTGAATGGGATCATAGTTTCCCACATAGACGGTCCGTAACCTCAAAGTCCCTCTCGCGAGTAGTTCATTCGCCGGGCGAGATAGCCGCAACGATCAGCTAACTGGCCCTGGTGAGTTTCTTGCCGCGAGACGGTTGTGCAGTGGATTTCTCGTTGGTTCGCTTTACCAGACAAGTTCGGGTCGCGTTTAGCGAACGCCGACGATGCCAAGAGACAGTCACAGGCTCCGAAACTAAGAGTAGATAAATAAGTCGTTTAAGAAATTTTTCCTCTGATTGTTTTGTCTGCTTTTCGTGGCTGCGAATTGGTTCTCCTTTGGGAACACTCGTTACAGAATTCTGCTTGTCCGTTAGAACAAAAGGGAAATAGGAATTTATTCGTTTTTTTTTTGTGTCTGTACCTCCTTGAAACAGCTGCATCGAACAGTCAGACAACCTTTTGCGCATTCGATTATGCATGTGTCATTGGTAAGAAATTCACTAAAAGCTTGCGCCCTATTAACAACTCCGCATCTGATTTCTGTCGTACCGTTTTGCGGACAGTTTTGTTAGCTACTCTTTCGGAGTGCCGGTATGTTAACAGTCCAACTGAGGGGCAACATGCAGTAATGAGTTCTATTTGACTTGTAAGACGTCTTCCATTTCGGTTACCGGACGTGCCGACTATCGTCGCACTACTTCGTTTTGCCGCTGTAATATTCCAGATATCCGTTCCCATCGAGCTCGTGAAGGCCCCACTTTGGCAGCGGCTCTTTTGAACTTGTACCACTAATCCACGCAGCCCGTCACTTGCAACTGGCTTGTTTACAAAGCTGTAGCTGAAAACGACAAATTATTGTGCGTGTCTTATAGGGTTGTGCGAATATTCGAAATTTCGAATAGTAGTTCCGAATAATACACTATTTGATATTCGCTTCGAGAATAATTACACTATTCGCGTTTTTCGAAGTGTTGATTGCGGAGAGTTAGCCCCGTTGAGTGCGCGTCTTACCAAGCACCGGTGTGCTGAGGAGAAGCAATACCCGCGGAAGCGAGCTCCGCAGGTGTTGCTTCTCCGCAGCGCACCAGTGTTTGGTAAGAAGCGCACTCAATGGGGTAACCCGTGCCGACTGTATTTGAAAATAAATGAAAACTTTGTGAATGCGTATATCTACATTGTAGTAAAAGTTTTAAAATTAAACTGTTATGCAAGAGTATACTATGTTAGGCAGAGATGCCCTTACAGCCAGCGTTCATCATACACGATATATTCTTTTTTAACTCGAGATTGAAGAAAGAATATTTTATATAGCATGATTTGTAAATTCACTCCATTGGGTATAGTTGGCCATCTCTACAAAATTAATTTTATGTCAAATCCGTCGTTTACTTGCCATCTCAAGACACCAGATCTTCTGAGATCACAGCTCATAAATATAGATAAAACGTAGCTTATAAATGAACAAGTGGAACAAATTCACAAGTTTAGCTGGGTTTTCGTTTAAGCATTATGCAATGGTAGTGAAAGGCGTGGAAAAACTATTCGATATTCGAATCGAAAGTATTCGGCCGAAACCCCTATTCGCTTCGAATTCGCTTGGAACTCAAAATCCACTATTCGCACAAGACTAGTGCTTTATCTAAACTTAGATTGTGTTTGACTGATAGCGTGTCGCTTCGAAGGCGTAGCTGCAAATCGAGTTCAAGGCCGTACCTAACCGGCGGGTTCGTGATGTATCTTCGTTGTTGAAAGATAGACCTTGTGCCGACGTCTTTTTTTCCGAGAGAAATTTAATTGCACAGGCTGGCTCGCGAACCGCTGTAAAAACTTTACCCCGAAGCCAAGGTGCGATTACCCTGTGTGTTTATTTTTTTCTGCCAGCATGGCCTCGGGATAAAGTAGTTACTCTGAGGTCAAGTGTCATAACCTCTTTCCCCCTTACCTTGATTGGCTACTAATCATTTTAATCATTTTCTTCATTAAAAAATATGACAAGAATTAATGAGAACTGAGTGAAACTGGGGCGTGTTGTACTGCTGTTTTATGGCCGCTTAGCATGCCTTCACAATGATTCACCAATATTTTTTTTTAGGAGTTCGTTTTGAAGGTGTATAACGTGTCCGTAACACGGGAATAAAAAGTAAAAGTTTCATAATGTAAATCCGCTATCCCAATCAACGGGAGTTATAGGGGCATGCAAAAGTGTTTCAGGGTCCCGCGCTCGCACTCGTGCCCGTGAGCTTCGAATGCCCATTGCTTACTTGCAGTGTTTCGCATACGAGAAAACGCAAGCACTTTGCGTTTGCGTTAACGTTGCGTGTTCCACACTGAACTGGCGCGAAGCTCTAAACTGTGTCTTGGATTGATGCTTGGCGACGACGCCATGCGTCAATCCAAGACGCAGTTTAGGAGGGGTGGAGCACGGAACGCTACGGAAACCCACAGCGCTAACATTTGCTGTTATACGCAATACTAAGACTATCTATTTTCATCGGAGACAGCGCACGCAACGCATGTTAGTCACCCTGCATCTTATCCCGGTCTGCAAAAGGAAAAAAAAAAGAGTGAAGCTCCTGGCGTCGCGACAGAGCTTTGGTAGCCGGAATGCTAACAAGGTGTCGGAGAGTTAAGTAAGCTCGAGGGAGTTTCTGCCGCAGCCCCTTCGAGCGTGAGAAATTGGACTCGCGATCTTCGGGTCGTGACTTAGATTTTCTCACGCCTTGTGGGTTCAGACTGCTTCCTTTAACTGGACACTGCAACGAGTTTCCAACTAGTGTACGAGGCACCCTACCTCACGCGCGATTAACTTACTGACCCTTTTTTAAAAGGAGTGAAGAGTGCGCGCGCACAGCTGATGGGTTCTCAAGATGCGCGAGCGCCCATTTGCACCCATAGCTTTAACTGGCCACAGAAAATTGGAGTATGGTAGCTCAGTTAAGTTCTTGTTTTATTTTTCATAAAAATTACAAATTTTATTGGAACTTAATGAGTGCAAAGAGTCCAGAGCCACAATTATAATTTATTTTTCTTGTTGACGTGGTTGGAATAGATCGACGGAGAATCGAAGCGACAAGGGCGGGCGATCGACGCGAGTGACATTTGTTAGTGTGAAGGGTGATATCTGTATAATACTCACTGATTTGCGTCAAAATTGCTTCCAACAGATGAATAAAGATGTCCGAACTAGCACTCCAAATTATAATGCTCAATAATTATTTTTTATCACGAAGTTATTGACGTTTTAAGTTTGGCCTGAGAGGCTCAACTGGCAACACTGCAAACACCACGTCAGCTGCTGTTATGTGGGGCGGCTAGCTTGTTTCACGATGGGTTACAAAACGCTTGACGGCACGAAATAAATGCTGATTAAACTCGCGCCTCCAAATATGAAGAAAACAAAAAAAAAAAACGTAGCAAATTATTGCTTTACCGGTTGAGTGAGGTAAAAATTAAATGTTTGTTTTAGCATCGTTTTTTTTTTTTTGCCGTTTTCTCAATGGCTATTTTGAATGCAGAGAAAATAAATTTAGCATACCGGAATGAGTAAAGCCCCCGTATTCCGAAAAGGTAAAGACGTTTGGGTTGCTCGAACAACCGCACGAGCTCTCCCCTCGGGAGCCCGACATTTTTATCGTGTATATATATGAAGGTGTAATGCTTCAGCCGAAGATGTGAGCGATTGTGACGCGCTCAATGGCTTGTAGAACTTGCTATTGACGAAACAACCATATCTGCTGTTTACCATTGTTGGGTAAACTACATAAAAAAGTACTTAGGATACAGCCATTCTCCCCCTAGAAGATTAGCCGTCGCTCAAAATTCAGACAAAAGTTGCTTTCCCACCCCGTTCACCCCAAAGCTGACAGTGCTGTGGAAGCTACGTGCTCGTTGGGCCAGCCATACTTTTGCCACGTGATCACGCTCTCTCGCGCATACCCACGCGCAGAGAATGAGGTCAGGTGATGAAAGGGAGGTGGCTGAGTGGTCCGGCAAGCGCGTAGCTTCCACCACAATGTCAGCTTAGGGGTGAACGGATTAAGTGAGCTCCGGTATCGTGTGACGTTCGTTTGGGCCCGGTGACGCGCTGCGGGGTCCCGATGACGCGCTGCGGGGTCCGCGGATGTATCACAGAGAAAAGGCAGCGAGCTTACGAAGGGAAGGAGGTACGAAATAGTCCGCTGTGGTTTTCCAATTTTCGTACCGAAAGTCAGGCTTTTGACTTTCTACTTTTTTTCTTTTGGCCCACTGAACGATGTGCTATTAGTAAAATACCAATATAAATTGATTCATTGCAGTCCAAAATTTGTTTCATGGGCCCTTTAAAGTAAAGTACAAAGTAAATGAGAAGTTATGCGCTTCGAGTGAAGTAGTAAGTACACCGGACGCAACAGGGTACTTGAAACAAAGTAGTATATATGCAATGAGCTTTCAAAATAAGGTACAAGTACTTTCTAGCTATCTTTCCTGAGGCACTTTCATTCCCTATACAGTCAGTCTTTTTTTTTTTTACTTGTGGGCGTTGCCTTAGGGGAAATCGGGGGTCCATGAAATGGCGGCAAATACTGGATAAAGCCTTGTGGCCCTCCGACTTCTGAATTTGGTGCCGCTTGCACTGGCTTGCACCCAAGGAGGTTAAACGTACTAGGAGAGAGCATAACGTCAACCCCGTAGCTTCCGCGAGCAATCCTTCGTGGAGGAGCGTCCTCTTCAAATATTTTTGACCAGAAGTAGCCAGATGTAGCGAAAGTTTGAAATGCTACAGGAAACCGTAAAAACTGAGCGATGCGTCGTCTGCCGTTTCTCGCGAGAGTAAAGTATCCCTCCCAGTATTTTGTTTTTCAGAGTTGACAAAGCGTCATTTTGTGATACGAATTTCACGAGACAAAATTTGGGGAATGTACTTTAAAGTCTCGGGAGTTGCACTTCGCTCGGTAAGTACAAGAAAAAAAAATAGTTAGAAGTCAAGTACAGGTACATACTCAGAGAATGTAGTTCAAATAAAGTAAAAGTTTTCTAAACCTACTTGAAGTAGTACTTTAAATGCAATGTACTTAAAGTACTTCCTAACACTTCTATTTACATTCATTGGACACCGTGATTTCTTAAAAGTGACACGCAACAAATTTTGCATGTTCCGAATTACGTGCGAGTTTCGGTGATTTTTCGCCCATGTCTTGTGATGTCGCTCGTGCATTTTAACGTCGCGGCTACGAAATTGCAAGCAAAATCACACCATGTGACGCCTGATTCCTTAAGTGCGAGTTTGCTTGCGATTTCGCATTTGCGACGTCACTCGTGTGACAAAAAAAAAAAAAAAAGCGCGGTGGAAGTTGCGATGCCCGACATCGCAGCTGCGAATTTGCGTGCGAAATTGCTAGTGTGATTCAAGCTTCAATCGGCGCTCCAGTCGCCGACACAAAAGAGGCATTATCGAGGTTAGACGAATCGGGAAGTCAAAACAAAACACAGTTTCCTTCTTCTTGGTAATATACGCGGGCAGAAACGTTCGTTGTGATGCGTACGGGACGAATCGGTCCATTAGGTGGTTGCGTATACGCTCACCGTAAAACTGGCGACAACATAGTTAAAGTATAGCTTTGGTCGAGCTTTTGGTTGTGGTGTCTCTTATGGCTGATGATGCTGTCTAGACGATCAGCGAAACCCCGCTGGCGTGGTTATGGACGAGGAAAAAAAATTAATTTACCCGTTCGCGCATTGCCTGCTGCGGGTTAAAATGCTCGTCTCGACGGTCTTCTGGAACGCGTCTGCGACTTTTAAAAACCGCGTCCAAGAAAAAAAAGAAAAGAAGTGCCCTCTCGATTTCCGTTTAACGAAGTCATACCAGTGTCATGCATGGTGTCGCCGGCAGCGATCCTGACGGTGTCACAGCAACGATGGTGTATATGTGGCTGACGCCTGTTCAGCAGCAGGTCGCGCTCTCCGGCTTGATATATGCAGTCCGCGGTAGCTTCAAAAGCCAGGAGTTGGGACGCCGCGACGACAGCGACGCTCGCAATTGCCTCGTACTTTTTTTTTTCTTTCTTTTTTTACACTTTGAGATTTTTTTTTTTTGATGCATGGACGGAACAGGACGCTAAACAGACCAGTTGGAGACGTGTTCCGTGGCACCGTAATGGTGTGGGACAATCATTAATAATAATAATAATAATAATAATAATAATAATAATAATAATAATTTTATTCCACATGTATTAAATGACACAATACAAATACGGGTCTAATAATAATAATAATAATATTTATTGATGAGGGATTGGAATTTCCAACACACAACACAGGTTCATCAAAGCCAGCAAGGGCTTACATGACTAAACCAAAGTCGCAGTGGAATCAATAGTAGTAGGTACCATAAAAAAGTCCTGTGTCAAGAAAGTTCACTATACTTCGTTTCAGCTTAGGTCCGAGCGCGGCCGATGTTATGATCCGAAGGGCCAATCAAACAGCGAAAGAGGCACAACGTCATGGCGTTGTACCTCGTTCGCTGCGGTTGATACGACTAGCCGGTATTCGCCGTCTCTCTGTGCGTGCTCCTCCGCCGGCTAGTCCTTTGAAGCGCAGAGAACACGCCATGACGTTGCGCGTTTTGCGATGTTTGATTGGCCCTTCAGCTCATAACATCGTCCGCGCTGGCACATAAGGTGAAACGAAGTATAGATAAGGTTTTACGGGCTGTTCTAGTCCAAGCGATGGACTGATAATAGAAAAGACAGAAATAAACAAAAACACTGATTAAAAGAAAGACACCACAGACACACACAGACACACACATACACAAAGAGACACACACACAGACACACCCGCGTAGAAGAAAAACAAATCGTCGAGTAAACAGTGCGCTGTTGACGAAGTCTTAGGCGTGGCTCCAATTGGAGCCTAGGGCCCTCGAAATTGGATAGAGTTGAGACGTCCAAGCCATTTAGATAACAATCCAAACTGAAAACCGTAGGCACTCATGGGGAAAAAGGACTTGTGCTCATAGTCATGCAGCAGTTCTTTCTAACGTGTGGGGCTCAGAGAAGTACTAATTTTGAGCACAAAATACCAAAAAGAACAAACAACGTGATCACGAGAAAGTTCCTGCTAATCTCCAAGGCTAAAAAAAACAGAGGCACAAAAAAAAATAAAGTTCTATGTACCACTACTCGAGTAACTATCATATAAAGTCGCACATTTAAAAGACAGACCAATCACTATCATTGCTAGTTAATATAAAAATAATAAAAACGTAAAACACAAAAGGACATCAGTCCTTAAACACACACACACACACACAGGCACACGCACGCACACGAGGAACTCAAGGTTTTCCGAAAACAACGTCAGAAAGATTTAATTAAAGTTAACAAACCATCGTCAGTGAATGTGGGATGATGAACCACATTCGTAAGGCTTTTTTCAAGAAAACTCACAAAAATCTGCGGGTAAGTTGTTGAACATTCGAGGCACATAAAACGAACGCAAGTTCTTGCCATATCGGGTGTAACAAGCAGAAACAAGGAATCGTGGAACCGTTCTTAGGTTACGCACATTTGGACGACCTGTTTTATATTCATCATTCCGATAGTGACTTCGTACGACCATTTTCAGGAACAGAGATTGAAAATTGTGCATATCCAAAACCTGAAAAACGTTGGGATTGGAGGACATGGCTTTGTAATGAACATTACGCAGCATTCCTCTTACTATGCGATTTATCTTTGTGTGCCATAAACCAGAGATTTTGCCTAAAATAGTAATGCCGTAGCGGAGTGTGCTATACGCTAGTGAGTGGGCTATGCGTTTTCGAAGACAAAGAGGTAAAAATGTCTAAGTTGAACAACAAGCCGGATACGCTCCTTAACTTGGAACACAGTTTTGTCAGATGTGTATTTCATGAAGGGTGTGGGTCAAAAACAATGCCAAGATACTTGACATTGTCAGAGTAAGGAATTTGAGTACATTGGCATCTGCGGCAGTTTGACATATAGAGAAAAGGAGGGTAGTGTCTCGATCAGCACCGTAGTTTTGAGGGGGTTGTGGAAACATATGAAGTTTGTTTTACACACACTAATGTCAACAAGGTTATTAGAAAACCAGTCCATCAGGTCTAGGAAGCAGATCTGGAGAATTTCCATTGCTCTAAAACAGTGCAGTTCTCACATGGGGGTCCGTAGACCCCTTGTGGCCCGCCAAGGCATTCTAGGGATGTGCGAAGCCCTGCCTCATCAGTCAAGCTGGCAATAAAAGTTGTACTTTTCAAATTCAGAAGAAACGTTCCGATTTTCGGGTGAATTTTCCCTTGGGGATGTCATTGAGAATTGTATATTTCATACTAGCCCTTGGGTATATTAATTTATTAAATCAATATCATACTTAACCTATACATTTATTTTTCCTTCACGACAAACGGGGCCCTCCATCATATCCACCGATTCACAAGGGGTCCGCGAAACATCAGTGGTTGAGAACCACTGCTCTAGGGTAACAAAGATAACTTGTTAGCATAAGAGTGTCATATGCGTACTAAGAGAGTGAACAGTTAGAAACAGAGGTGTACATACCATTGGCATAAATATTGAACAGAATAGGTGAATGAAAGGCACACCTGATTTTAAGGAGACTGGCGCAGCAAATTCCGTCGATTGTAACCAGTTGTCAACGATCTTGTAGAAGCGTTTTCAACAGAATTAGGAAAGGGCCCCAAAAACCAACAGCCGAAATTTTCTCTATTATTAAGATAGAATGGCTCACAGTGTAAAATATTTTTGCTACATCTAAAAAGCAGGCACAAGTAAATAAATTGTCTTCGAACCCTAAATTTATGTATTCCGAGAGTGATTTTAAAAGAGGTTGTGTTCCTCATCCAGGAATGAATCCGTATTGGGTAGGGGATATTGTCACGAATGACAAGTGATGAGGCGGCGAATGACTGTGAAAACTGAACGTTTAATGGGGCGAACTTGTGCCCAAAAATAAAAAGGAAACAATAAAGCAGAGCGTCGCAGGCGTCGAAGTCGGCGTGACAGCAGAGTCGAACGCTGGGGCGAAACTGACTCGACAAGGTCGCGGGCGGCCTCTTATCTAGAGTGCGTCACTATCTCGAAGATTCGGTAAAGAAGGCTCGAGCATCGTGCGCTCGGGGCGAGAATGAACACGCACTTTCTAGAACAAGAAAGCAGGAATGAAGGATAGAAGTTACGTCCGGAACAAGAATAAAAGAGGACTTTCTAGAGCTCCGTGACCGAGCGTTGCTTTCCCGGCACTGCGCGCGGCATTATCCCCCCCCCCCCTTTAAAAGTGCATCGTCCCGATGCAGCACAAACTGAAAACACAAATCCACAACAAAAGAACAGAATCGCGAGCCGCAGTTCACAGTTTGTCGAGAGTTCAAAGTTCTATCGCTCGTAATACGGCTTGAGGCGCACGACGTGGACTACTTCGGGTCGTGGTTGGCGTCGTCGTGATGGTCTAGTTCCGTCGGCAGCAAGCGGAGGACCTCCTCCAAACAAGGGTGCAGGGCCCCAACGAAAGCGTGACCAGCTTCGTAGAGGATGTCATGCGCCTATGTGCCCGAGCCGATCCGGAGGCAGCCGAGGAGAAGAAGCTTCGCGTCCTCATGGGTGGCGTGAGGGCTGAAATTTTCGGGGGCCTTGTCCGCAATCCCCCGACAACCGTCGACGGCTTTGTGGCTGAAGCCACTAACATCGAGCGCGCGCTGTCGGCCCGATCAAGCCATTACCATCGACTCGCCGGCGTGCCTGCTCCCCCAACCGTCGCATCTTGCCGACTGGACCTGAACACCGCCGGTGTCGACGACCTTCGGGAATTCGTCCGCGACATCGTCCGGGAAGAACTCCGCAAGATGCTCCCCGCCGCGGATCGCCCACCCTCACTGTCGCTCACCGAGGTTGTTCGAGAGGAGGTTCACCGAGCCTTCCAACCTGAAGTCTCGATCAACACGACGATGCCAGAGGAACCGACGTTGAGCTACGCCGCGATGGCCCGACGACCTCCGCCAGCTAACCACCAAGCCACGGCGCCACCCCGGCGAGACACACCGATGCCGTTGTATCCTCTCGCCCGGAAGGAGAAGTCCGGCATGTCCGCCCGGAACAACTATCGCCGAGGAAAACCGACGTGTGGAGGACGGCCGATCGACGCCCGTTGTGCTACCACTGCGGGGAAGCCGACCATATCTACCGCCGCTGCCCCTACCTGCAAATAGGGCTGCGTGGCTTCCATCCGAACGATCCACGTCCACGCTACGGTGAACGGACCGCGGGAAATCGAAGAATACCTCCGACGACCTCAGTCTCCCCCGCCTGCAGCTCGCCGCGTGTCCCGGTCGCCGTCGCCACGACGTCCAGCTTCACCGATGCCCCGACCCCGTCGTGAAATTCTGTCACCCATCGCTTCCCGTCGGGAAAACTAGGCGCGGCAATGCCGGGAGGTGGTGCTGCCGAAGACGAACGATGCCAAGATCCTCCAAGAACGATGCCAAGATCCTCCAAGACTCCAAGACCCCGCACCTCCACCAGACTGTCACGAATGACAAGTGATGAGGCGGCGAATGACTGAGTAAACTGAACGTTTAATGGGGCGAACTTATGTTCAAAAATAAAAAGGAAACAGAATAAAGCAGAGCGTCACAGGCGTCGAAGTCGGCGTGACAGCAGAGTCGAACGCTGGGGCGAAACTGACTTTACAAGGTCGCGGGCGGCCTCTTATCTAGAGTGTGTCACTATCTCGAAGATTCGGCAAAGAAGGCTCGAGCGTCGCGCGCTCGGGGCTAGAATGAACACGCACTTTCTAGAACAAGAAAGCAGGAATAAAGGATAGAAGTTTCGTCCGGAACAAGAATAAACGAGGACTTTCTAGAGCTCCGTGACCGAGCGTTACAAAAGAAGACATGGATCGATAAATAAATTTTCCAAATATTAGAGCAAGACATGGTAGAACAGATATTAGGCGATAGTTCTCAAACTGACCGAATTCGCCACTTTTGAATAAGGGCTTAACAATGGCAGTTTTAAAATCAATGGGGATATTACCCTACTCGATTATCTCGTTGAAAATAAGAAGGATAGTATCTTGAATGTGCTTGAAGTTTCTACGAATATCGCTAATGGGTATATGGTCGTATCCTATAGACCATTCTAAAAAAGAGCGTGTGGCCGGTGCCATTTTGAGTGTTCGTGCGTATGGCGCGTTCTTTGCTCGCTTTCCGAAGCGACGAACACGCACGTGCTGGACTGTGAAGATCGCACGCTGGACTGTGATTTTGTAAACATTGGAAATGTCTATACTTCGTCTCACCTTAGCATGGACTATTGTTAGCAGCGCATGCTAAAAGCGCGAGCTAGTCGCTTTGAATGAAGCCGCGGCGGCTGCACGAGCGCTCGTGCAGCAAGTGCTCTAGTCAAGGCAGTCAAGGCTGGCCGCTCGCGCTAGCACAGCCTTCGCGGTTAGTCCATGCTAGGGTGAGACGAAGTATATACTCTGTTTCACCTTATGGTGTACCGCAGGAAAGGCTACAAGCGCGAGCTCCTTGCTCTGGGGCACATCTCGGCGGCACAAGCTCTCGTGACTTAAGAGCAGCTGCCAACGCTATGAGCTCGCGCTTCTAGCCTTCGCTGCGGTACAACATAAGGTGAAACGAAGTATAGCGATTTCTTAGGTTTTAAGACTTAATGTTGTGGATTCCAGGTCGTGAATAGTCATTCGAGGGAGAAACGCGGAGTTCGCGTTTGAGTATTGGAGAGGAAGGTATGGGGGGATGTACTGGCGTGTCTAGATTTGCCTGAGAACGAGACAAAAAAAAAATATTGAAGCTATTGGCCGTAGAAAAGGGATTGTGCCCAAACGCACCGTCGAAAGTGTTTGCTTGTGAACGTAGAGAAGCAACACCGCGCAATTCATTATTCAACGGCCAGGATTTAACAGGATTTGATCGAGATATCAATAATAATAATAATAATAATAATCATAATCAATCAATCAATCAATGTTTTTATTGAAGTGCCCAGGAACTACCTTGCGGGCTTGGTACAGGTGCACTCAGGAAACATGAAAAACCTAACACTACACACAACAAACAAACAGTAAACAATAAAAACACTTAAAAAAGATCACATATGTCACATAAACTCTCTACGCTATAGACCTTTGCAGAAATGGCCTCCTGCGCGCTGCCATCTTTGTCTACTGGGCTGTGGAACGCCTTCCAAGCATGCGCTGTTGATCTGTTGTGCCGTATATCGGACGCTGTGCATGCGTCCACAGCTCAGTGACTCAGCATTTTTTGCCCGGTCGCTTCGTTCGAGAATGCCGCTGGAAAGGTCTATACCACCACGATAGCGAAAGAAAAGGAAAGCGAAAGTAAAAAATTTGGTTCTGAGCAACTTAATCAATTGCAAAAAATTGTAAGCAAAATTTAGGTGAGGACCTTTAGCGCTCTGATGAACTCCGGTGTGTTATTGTTAAATATATCAATAGTGTCTGTAAAAGAGGAATTGTAGGTGTGCCCAATTCTTGACACGGGGTCGTGAAGATTAGTTATGGGAGCATTGTAGAAGGTCGCATTTTGCCGTGTAGTTTTTACGGGAATTGTCAAACGTACATTTGAGATCAATGATGTGCAGTCAGTGATGCCATGAATAAGTTTGTACAGAAATAGGATATCGGCATGTTCTCTCCTACGCCGCAGGGTGGGCAATGCCAAGCTATGTTGGACTGGGACTGCTGGATCATCGTTTGAGGTAGACGCATTGCGCGACGAGAAACGATGTCTGTAGATACATAAAAACTTATTCTGAACACGTTCGATCCTAGCCGAGTTTGTCGCGCAGATTCCATTCCATACAACAGAGGCATACTCGACGTGTGGTCGACATAAAGCACTGTACGGTGTGACAAAAGTACGAGGGTTATTAAACTCTTTAGTAATGCGGCACGTAATACCAAGCGTACGTAAAGCAGAGCTCACAATGTGGTCAACATGACTCAAAAAACGCAATGTACTATCAAATACAACTCCAAGGTCTTTGATTTCATTCACACGTGCCAAAAGAACTGACTGAATGTCATAAGAAAATATAATATTATGTGTTTTCGAGTGTAGGACATGACTTTAGCTTGAGAACTATTTAGTTTTAGGGCATTCTGATTGCACCAGTTTTCGAAAGCATATACATCATTTTGTAGCAAAACACAGTCGCGTTCGTCTCGTACCTCTTAAACATCTTAATGTCATCTGCATATTGTAGAAAGAAAGAGTGACGGATCACAGCCGAAACATCATTCACAAAAACTGAAAACAGAAGGGGGCCGAGAACGGAACCTTGAGGTACACCCGTCGTAGCCTAAAAAGCAGCAGAGGAATTACCATTCGAGCTGACAAAACACATTCTATCACGCAAGTAACTTTTGAGCAATAGAAGTAACCAACTGTGGACATCAAGCTTTGACAGTTTTGCTAGCAACATGTCGTGATTTATAAGATCAAACGCTTTGCTTCAAGTCAAAGTAGATTACATCAAGTTGGCCTCTATTAGAGACGACCTGAGCAGCAGTTGACATGAAACAAGTGAGGTTAGTCGTGGTTGAGCGACCCGCCATAAAGCCATGTTGGCTAGGGATGAGAGAATGTTTGAGCTTAAACGACAATATTTTGTGCAAAGCTGTTTCGAAGATGATGATGATGATGATGATGATGATGATGATGATGATGATGATAATAATAATAATAATAATAATAATAATAATAATAATAATAATAATAATAATAATGCTGGGATGGGCATTTTGAACAGTAAGCCCCTAAGCTCAAGCTTTTCATTACATCCTACAAAACATGCAAATGTTTGCTTCATTCATTTGTGTGCTTCGAACACGTCTGCCGACATCTTTTTTATGACTAATGTGACGGGACTGTCATAAAAAAAAAAAAACACTTTAAATAGAGTGTCTGCAGACTGCCTTTTGTATGATGTGTTAGCAGTGTGCTTTAAAGGCAGGGCTCACACTGCTCATTCATCGTAGAAAAAGACAGCCTGCAAACACGAGTCACCGTAACACCGGCGGTTCGAATGCCGCGTGCCGCCAATATTCCTCCTTGAACTCGAAGCACGGATTCTCGCGTTGATTCGCGTTCGAATCTCTATGCAGACTGTCTCTTTTGTACGGTGTATAAACAGTGTGACCTTGGCCTTTTGGGGCCCTCTCTATAACGTCCTCTTTTGGTCGGCCGTCTCAGAGTCTGAATCACGAGCGTTTGTTGACACCAGGCTTCGACTCTGTGTTCGGTTGGCACGTACAGGGCGCGGCCGTAAGCACAAACCCATTCGGCACGCCTTGCGGAAATCGGAATATCAAACGTATATATACCTGAAAAAGATGAGCGGCATTTGACAACTTCCAGTCATGTAGGAAATTTTGTTTAGCTGTTGACAAACGACGACGATGATGTGCAAGCCTGTCTAATCATGGTTCTGAAAACTACAGTCTAGAGCTTTCAGAATTATGCTTGGATAGAGGCTTGCAGCTCATTGTCGTCGTTTGTCAACAGTTCAACAAAATTTCCTTAGAAAACCGGAGGCTGCCAAACGCCGCTCACCTATTGGACACGCGAGCGTTGTTTCGACTGAAGTTTTATGTTCATATTGTTCTTGTTTTTTTGTTTTAGAACGCAATTTTGAGGTATTGAAATATTAGAATTAAAGCAAAAATCGCAGGTCGTGTATTTATTGTATTCTATACTAGCTTGTTTGTCGTCTGCATACGGGTTTTATGAGCTCGATCCCGGGTGGAGCGCTGAACGCAAAAACGCTACAGGACCGAGAAGCTTGGCGATGCACGAACAAGATAATCGGATTAATTCATGATTTTAACGAAATGTATGCACAATGACCACCCCGGAGATACCTCACAAACCAGTGTGCGGACGAGAAACATCCGGTATAGGGCATAGGAAATGAACGCCGCCGTGTTTCCTCTATATTTTTAATATTTGATCACCTCTGACTCGAGCTGCGAGGAATATACGCATAAATCTCCTTGCCAATCTACGTTCGCGGGCCCAGTTTCAGGTATGCACGTTTGAAATTCGAAATTTTCGAGGCGTGCCAAACGTGCGTTATTCCTTACGGCCTCACCCTATAGAGGCTTTAAATGCATCGCGGCAATACGCATCGACAACAAAAATAATACACGTTCTTTGGGTACTCCCAACCCATTTTAGAAGTTGACCGACGAGCTGTTAGGAAAGAGTTGTCGAAGCAGAGAAGATGAGCGGGATACTCCGCTTGCGCAAACAACACACGCGCCGAGGAAAAAATAAAATAAAAGAAGAAAGAAGCATTTTGTAAATCCACGCGTTCATACTCCGAGTCTGGCACAACGCTGGATTCCTGAGGTGGCCGGTTTCCTCGTGGTACTTCTGAAAACTTACTGGCGCGTCTCCTGCGTGCGTATTGCCGTGATTACGAGTTCGACGCGCATGCCACGGCCACGCGTCTGTCCGATGGGGGACCAATAATCAGCACCGATAATCCGCGAAAGCCCGTTCTCCAAAGAACTTTCCCCGCTGTTTCCTGTTTATTCTGGGTGGCGTTTTTTTTTTTTTTCTGCATGCCCCGTCTATCCCGACATGGTGGGCCGCGCATGCGCTGTATTGGGCAGGCTCAGAGCGGAGCGGAAAGTGAAAACAGTCAACTATAACATGTTCCCTTTTACCTTATACAATGAACTGATGAAGACGATATATCCGAACCATTCCAGTCAATCTAGCGGTGTGAAGCTATAGCACGTGACTGAGCGCCCTGTGAATCGCTACGTCCCTCCTTAAAGTCACGTGACACTGACGCGGCATTGAATTGCCAGAACGGCTCGTATAACGTTCACCGCGGCGCTGCGCAAGGCCAAACTGAGCATAAAACCCTCCACTATCAGACGAAAACGCGGGCCCGCATTACTCGCGTGACTGAGTTCTGGATGCGACACCCACGGTGTTTGTTGTCGTCCAGGCACATGGACGTCGTTCGCTATGGCCCGCCTTTTTATGATGAGCCTGACGTAGTCGGAGTTCCAGGTACCGGCCATTGTTACGAGGCTTTGATTTCATAGACACTTCCCTGTTCGCAGTGAACGCGCGGGCTGATGATTGCTTTCTCCCGGGCAAAACCTGCGTCTGGCGTCACATCGTCTTAATTCCTCCTAAATGGCACTTGGGACGAGAGGAAAGTCGGGCGGATGCAGTGGTATGGTGCGTTTGTGACGGACTCGCGGTCGGCTCCTCATCGCGGAAAGGAACTTGACAACCGAAAGAGAAGAAAAGCAAAACAAAAACAATGCACGGTTGTTTAATTGTAATTGTTATCGTCCCGGGAGCTGTGGTAAAGTAAGGGTAAGTTACAGGAAGATCGGAAGTTTCGCCGTCCCTTGCTGACTCGCTGAAAGTTTTAATAGCCCGAACTCACCATGGCCGTAGCAAATCGGAGAACTATATATAGCCTTTGCCGCTGATGCGCCTCAAAACTCCAAATTAATTCATTCACCGTGGCCGCCGAGATTCTTGGCGCGCTATGCTCGGCCGTGGCATTCGCCAAAAAAGGCCGACATAGAAAGAAAGAAGAAAAAGCTCGAGGCCATTTCCGCTGCGTGGTGGCACTAGGTAACGAGCCAAAACCGCCAATCATCATCATCGTCGTAACCATAGTGCTTGTATGTCAATACCTTGGAGTAGGGTGCCTTCATGTGCGCTTTGCCTAGGGTGGTGACATCTCGCCATTTTGTCCCACACGTTTATTTTTATTTTTTACAGCGGAGCTGTTAAGGGCTAGGTTCCCCACGATCGTGTCCGTGTATGTCGACACAAACCTACCTGGACAGCTACCGCCATCTATAAGCGACGGCGGCAAGCACACAACCAGTGTGGTTTCCGCCGTCGCTCGTAGAAGGCGGCAACCTTTCCAGCTATAATAGAAGAACGGATAGTTGGGCGCGTTGGTGGGAATTCATCGTAGGAAACAGCGCGAAAAACAGACGACGACGAAGAAGAAGCACACAGTGTATCGAGTACAGCTCCGCTGGTCTTCCTTCTTCACGAGAGTGGAAAGGCTGAACGATTTTGTGTTCAAAAGCGCGTGAAAGAGCGTGGCCCGGCACGCGTTTGTGACGTTGACTGTACTATGGCGACATTTTGTTTTCGTTGATTTCTTTGTATTTTCCCCGTGAGCGCGTGCTGTCGGCATCGGGGTACTACAAAGGGTGGCATCACCCTAAACAGAAGGACATTGAGGCACCCTAGCTTGGAGGCATTGGACGCGTATTGGAAGCAGCAGTGAGTAAAAATGAACCCCAGTATCGGTAGCTTTCGCAGCTTGAATTCGCCACTGAATATCGCGAAGCAGATTTTAGTTGTCTGAAACTTAGCATCTGCTGTGGCCTGTTTTGATGTCGGGCTGGAGTTTTCTAACCGAAACATGCCAGCATGGACGAATATTTTAAGAAAAGTTAGTCGGTAAATGTTACATAATTATCTCGTTAAATATTACGTCCCGCCCGCGCCATAACTCCTGCCGGAATGACTCCATACAGCGGTGCAGGAAAACACTAAATAATAAATTCCAGTTATAGATAGTTTTAAAATAGGGGACCCCCCAGAAATTCGGGAACCCAATTTCTGGGAGGTCTAATATATGCAGTGACCATGACGAATTTTCTTCGAAGCGAACAGAGAGGGCGCTGTCATATTTGCCGACCTAGGGTGCCTCCATCTGCCGGCCGCTTCCGCTGACAGGCGGGAGACACCAATGGAGCCAATGGAGCGCCACAATATGGCGCCTGAGGACAGTATTAGCTCCACATTGGATGTGGGTCCTGTGGATTGTGTGTGACAAAGTCGTGATGCAAAAACGTTGTGTTTAGCGAAAGTTCTGGAAAGATAGACGCAATATGATGCCGGTGAGTGCATCGCAAATTTCGCCACAAAATAGGCGGGTGTCTCCACCCTGTCAGCGGAGTGGCCGGCAAATGGAGGTAGCCTATGCCGACATAAATGCCGACGTAAAGCCACTTCCTCGATAAAGGCGTCTTTTACAAGTACTGCCAACCATTGTTGTGGAAACGCGCAAGACACGTGCCACGAGCGGGTGCTCCGCCGCCATTCCCTTCCAAGGGCCGCTCATTTCAAGCCTGCGCCGCCATTGGCTTCTAAGGGCGACTCGAGACGCGGGCCTCGTGCACCGGCGTGTTTGACGCAGAGCCGTTTATTGCTTTGACGCTACTTTCAAGACAAACGCAAACACATCGTGGGGTTTTATGCCGACGGAGAGTTCCTGTATAGGAAGTATTCACTGGCGGCCATAGCTGTGTGCGCGACTGCTGAGCGCGTTGCCGATGTCGAGCTTCCACAGCTTTTTTGTAACGTGCATTCCACACCCTCAAGATTGCCGGTCTTAGCAGCCTATTAATGTGGGCTCGTTCTGAGCATGCGCTCTAGACAGCACCCACAAATATGGCGCCCAGTGAATACTCCTTATAGACCTTTCCAATGTTTACAAAATCACAGTCCAACGCGCGATCTTCACAGCCCAGCACGTGCGTGTTCGTCGCTTCGGAAAGCGAGGAAAGCACGCGCCATACGCACGAACACTCAAGATGGCACCGGCCACAAGCTCTTTTTTGGAAAGGTCTATAGGCTCCCTACGGGAGCCAGAGTTGCGCGTTTGTTTTTCACGTGCCGCCGCGCCGCTATTCGGCGAGACCGTTCACGTGAGGAGCAAAGAATCCTGCGCCGTGCAGGAAGGTCGCTTCGCAGAACGTTGCACGCGCCCCGGCGTATATGTTCCCCTGCTTTTGCATCGTTCCTTCTCCTCCTTTTTCTGTTTTCCATGCGCGGCGCCGCTATTTGCTGAATTCAGCCACGTGAGAAGCAAGGAATCCTTCGCCATACAGGAAAGCGGGCGCTATACGGCCAGCAGTTGAGGATGAGCTCTGGCTCCCGTAGGGAACCTACACAGAAACTCTATGCCGACGCAACCCGGCCTTAAAGGGATACTACAACGAAATTTCGGAGCTCATTTTTTGGTGTATATCTGTTCAAAAGAGCAGTATCACATGGAACATACCAATATCTTGTTAAAAAAGTCTCGAAAAGGAATTTTAAAACGAATTAAACGATTAGCAAAGAGCACCTGGTGGATGTCGCTAACGCCTCGTTTGTAATGCTCGTCTAGGAACCTTGACAGCTAGTGACGGAGGTTGTCTCGCCTCCGGCCACGACGAGAGAAGGGGGGACGGAGGAACTCCCCTCTTCCCGAGAATCCCTTTTGTGTGTCGCAGAAGTCGCTATTGTCCCCCTACAAGATTATAGAAGATTAACCCGTCACTCAAAATTCGTACAAAAGCAGCCGCTTCGGTGGCTGGAACGACTAGGCCATCCTCTCGGCGTCAGCCTCGCCGTAGCTTTGCTCGTCTCGAGACGACCTACGTCACGATTGCGTTGGATGTCACGTGCTCTAAGCTGGGCCTTCTCCGAGCGCTTGCCAGAGTGGGCCGTTTATAACGAAAAATACAGCCACCAGGATCAAAATACAAACGTGCGATTGTCATTTACGGATATTGTGGATCATATTCAACCTATTTTTGAACACGACGGGAATATTTCAAATTTTCGTTGAAGTATCCTTTTAAGCAACACAGTTTGGGTTCGGCGCTTGCGCAGTGGTGAGTCACTGCGCAAGCATGGCTCACCACTGCGCCTCTCGTCTTTCTCTTTCAGAGACGGAGGAGAAGGACGAAAAGGAGGTGGGAGGGGAAATGCCTTCACAGTGCAGCGGACTCTGGGGAGCCACCGGTCCCAATCAAAAAACGCCAGAAACACAACATCACGGCTCTCAACACCTCTGCTTGGGTGTGTTCTTTGCAGCTAATCTAATCAAATACAAAAAAAAAAGAAAACCGTGACAATACACTTTTCGTCTGCGCGCATGCGCTTAGGTGTTTTTTGTCCTTCGACTGCAATCTAACTTAGATTAAAGCAGTGTTGTGCCGAATACTTAACAAAACTACTCAAGATAAGATACTAAATGCTTATTTGAAAATGTATTTAGAGTAGTATTCAAGTCACTTTTACTACGAACTATCTTGAGTAGAGTACAAATACTTTAGAAAAGTAATTGCATTACATTCGAAGATACTTGGCAAGTAGGTTGCAAGCCGGTAATATAAAAAGGAAAATTCGAAAAAGAGCACGTGCTTTACCTGTGGTGACTTCCCTGAAAATCGCATTCTGCTGCTATCTTTTTAATTTTTAAGAAGCGACAAAGCTGCTGCAATAGGAGTTCACTACGAAATAATTCGGTATATGCAACATATTTGGTACCGGGAGACTTTAGGAACAAAGGGGACCCACGCATTGTACACGCATTGTAGACACGGCAACTGGTGGGCTTTTGTTGGAAGGCAGGCTCGGCTCATGACGCATTCCGCAATAAGTTCGTAATATGCCTTGACGCGATTCGGGAGACCTGTCACATAGTCCGTCATTGCATATCCCCAACAGCCGAACGAGAAATTTATCAGGCAGCCAGACTTGGTGATGAGTACGCGAGTGAGCGACCAACGTGCACGCTCATGGAGATTTATCGGCTCGAATGCAGGAGGAAAATGCTCGCTCTTCGCTGTTGAGCAGCGGCAGAGGCTGCCGCTGATCAACAACTAAGAGCGAGTAATTTGTCTCCCAGTCAAGGGCGAGCAAAAGCGCCTGTGCCCTCAAACTGTACAAAAAAAAAAAAAAAGAAGTCGAGAGGGAAACAGAAGCAACACAAGAGAGTGGCCACGGGCCACGAAACAACCTCTTTTAATCCCCATTCCCTTGCCCCCCTTCCGCATCAGCTCAAACCATTTTTGACACATTGAGGTCAAGATTACAGAATCAGAATCTACAGTTTAGATCAGACATGTACGTAATGAGTTACCTCTAAAACCTTGTTACTTTTTTCGGTAACGAGTTACTTGGTTAGTTTCTTTTTTACAAAAGGAACGAGTAACGTACTTAGTTACGTTTAAGGCCAAGTAACGAGTAACGGTATTTCGTTACTTTTGAGGAGAAAGGTGTAGAACACCGTTTAAACAGCCTCGGTTTAATTCTAACAAAGCAAAGCAAATTGTTGTGTGTATGTTTATACAGCCGGAAGTTAGTCTGCCTCAGTGGGCGTCTGGTATCTCAGCTGTAGATGAGCAATTTAACCGGTGCGGTACAACCGCTAACCTGGGGTCTTTAACGTGCACCACGCAGTAGTAGAGAGTTTTAGGGAACCGGAACAAAATACGATCGATAAACAAAAACGATCGATACCTTGAATCGGGCGAGTCGACCGATCGTGTGCCTCTAAACAGCTTTGGGGGAACCGTATTTGCAGACGAAAGCAGACGATCGGTACAGGTCGCGCCCCCTGGCAACGGAAACCTGCATCGGCCTCGTTGAAAATGTAGATATTTGCCAACGAGGTAGAGGTTGACATTTGCATTTGTTTGTATACATCGCAGAAACTGAAGCAAATAAAAATCTCATCCTAAAAATATAGAGAACCTAAAACAATGTATACCTACTATAGTTCGACTCGTTCTTTTACTGGAATGAATGCGCTTCCGTAATACAAAACCTGGCGCTCCATGGCGTGTCGCCACTGGCGCTGCGATGTTCTAAAATGTTCGTCTGCTACAGAAGCAGACGAGCTTTCCGACGACAAAGACGCTCGATCTTTTTGACGATGACTTGGAGTTGGCTCTATTCGGAGAAAACAATTTACAAAACGTTCTTTTGTACGACTGTCTGCGCACTAAGAGAGGCGCTTGTTGGCGGCAAGGCATGGGACGTTCAACTTAGCGTCGATGGACGAGGAGGACGTCGTACGGCTGTTCAGGTTCACAAAGGAGGATCTGCTTCATCTCCGATCGGCGCTGCGCATCCCGGAGACGTTGACAACCAACGGCTGAATCTCGGTGTCAGAAACTCGTTTGCCACCGTATTTTTTTTAATTTTTTTTTAGTTTACCCGATTCATATCCTCGGGAAATAAATTAGTTCCTCGATCGTATGTGGTAACTTGTTTTGTAAGTCATACGTTCTCAGTGGGCAAGCTTTGGTGTTTTTCATCAACCAAATATGATGTTTACTTCAACCACGTCCTGATATACTGAAAAGTCGCCGACAGCAAATTCGATTTGACACACAAATAAGAACACGCTCGCGCGCGCTTATCATCAACATTCAAAGTCGTCTGCCAGCGATCCTGTGTCTTTCCCTCGAAGCCCACTGCAGGGTCGAGTATTCAGAAAGTTATGGACAATTAAAACTAGGAATATTAAATCGCGAAGAAAATACAAAAATAACAAACATATACTCGCTTTCTCAAGTTAAGGCGGTCATTTTTCTTATACAAAGTTACGAGGATGTCAATCCGTTCCTTCGCTCCTCGCAACGAGAAGTTCTTTTTTGACGCCGCGTTCAAACCTTTAAGGACGTCATTCCAAAGGGCCGGGGTAAAAAAAGGATTAGGGCCTAACATCTCCCGAAGTAGGAAGATATCATCTTCCGCTGAAACCCGCTTGCGAGGACGAGGCGGAGGGACGGAGGTAGATACGGCGCTCATGTTGCTCTCTTACGGTAAAGAAAGCAGACGATCACGGTCGGACGCCCGCGAACCGATCGTTGTGCCGTGTACGGTACTACCACGGAAAAAAATTAATTAATAAAGGAAAACCTGTAACTTTACTGTTGTGCATTTATTAAAACTATCACCCAATATTTAAAGGGCTCGTTTTATAGAATATATGTGATTAGCATTAGAACACAAATTTTTAATTCATGCAAAATTTTTAAACTAAAAAGTATCCAGATCCTTGATCCAGAAGGCTGTTGCTCACTCTGTTGACACTACAGATAACCCTCAGTCATAAAGCAGCTGTAAAAACGGGTGATAAGAGCTCGAATTGCACATCCCAACGTTTGTATGAAAAAAAAAAAAAAAACTTAAAATATGAAAAAAAAACTTAAAATATAAAAAGCTTAAAATGTAAAACAACTTAAAATGTAAGCAACTTAAAATGTAAAAAGCTTAAAATGTAAAAAAACTTAAAATGTAAAAAAACTTAAAATATCAAAAACTTAAAAAATATAAAAACTTAAAGATATAAAAACTTAAAAATATAAAAACTTTAAAATATAAAAACTTTAAAATATAAAAACTTTAAAATATAACAAACTTAAAATATAACAAACTTAGAAATATAAAAACTTTAAATATAAAAACAAATTAAAATATGAAAAAACAAAAGTGGATGGGTCAGCGGGATTCGAACTCTCCACACCGCACCCAACGAGCTCACGAAATGGACGCTCTAATCCACTGCGCTTTTTTTTTTTTTTTAACAAGAACATTTATTTACAAAATTTTACAGAATAGCATCACAGAAGGAATATCTATACCATATTGCAAAATTCTTTAAACCATCACTTAAAGTTCGAGAGAGCGGCCTATAATGCACACTAGCACACCCGGCCGTGTCCTGTTCAACGCCTTCGCATTTCAGGCCGCCCTAACCAGGTGCCATTTGCTGTTTCCGCGTTCGTCTTTGCAGTTGTGTGGACAGCTCTTCCCAGCATTCCAGTCCGGGCTGTGCTGCCTCCTTTGTCAGCGAGGCCACATAGTCAAAACCCTCCACAAAATGACGCCAGGCTGGTTTGCCACCCTCTACCACGTGCAGGTGGTCCGTCCTTGACCTCCAAAGAGCCCATAGTCCCAACAGAGTAATGATCTCCCACGCCCTGACCAAAGGACACGTCTCGAACTTTAGGAACTTCGCCTGCTTCCCAACCCAGATATAAATCAATGCAAAGTTCCGCTCTCAACTCAGCCCAAAACAACTCGGCGTTCGTGCAGTCACTGAGCAGACAATTTTCGCTGCTGCTAAACATTAATTTATTTCTATCGAGGATGTCTTATTGCGTTTTGATCTGTATTCTTTTTTTTTTATTTGCTGATTCCAACTTTATGCACTTGCTGTCACATATGGCGCTCCTGCTAGGTACTACCACGAGTTATTTTATTCATGTTTGAAGCCACGGCACGCTCTCTCCGCCAGCGAAATAGCCGTTTTGCTAACCAAGCGAGACCGTCCATGTCGGCCATTGGTCGTGCCGGTCGTGCCTTACGGTTCGAGCAGCGCATTACGGTAAGATCGCGGAACACAAGCGCATGCGCAGTTCGTACCGGAGGGCCCATCGTACCGTATCGGATGTGCAAAAACGGTTCCCTAAAACTCTCTAGTGACACACGACCGCACGCCGGTACGATGCTCATCCAGATCGAAACGGGCAGGGGCGGGGATTGAACCCAGGATCCCTGGGTTCTGCAGCGTGAGCTTTCGCTCCACGTGCTCCCAGAGCCATATATTAGGAGAGTTTGGACAATAGGCGGAGCAAAGGCCGCCGCCAGCGCCGAATATTCCCCCCACGCTTAGAGCGTAAACTAAATTTGTGACACAGCGTCGACCAATCAGGAGACCTCTACTCCATCTCACAAATGTCTGCAGTGAAGACAAAAGCACAGGCGCGTGAGCCTAGCACAGCGAAACGCTTTTGTTTGTACGATACCTCGTGCATAGGAGGCACTTTCCAAAGCCACGCGCTCGTGCCCATGCCTTTGTCTGCACTGCTAGAACAGCGTCCTGAGACTGGCTGAAAGAAAGCAGTGCAAAGGGTGGGGTGCGCGAGCGTCTTGAGACGCGGAGTTCCGCTCGGCACGGCTCAAATTATACTTCGTTTCACTTTATCTGCGAGCGAAGCCAAAGCTAGAAGCGCGAGACCAGCGCTTTTTGCATTTCTCCCCAGCTCGCGCGCTCGAGCAAAGCCTGAACGCACGGAGCTTCCGAGGTCGCGCTTCCAGTTTTGCCTTCGCTCGCACATAAGGTGAAACGAAGTATAGTCGTGTCACAAATTTAGAGCACACGACCACCGCTAGGGGTTGTTTTGCGGCCTGTGGTTGGCCCCGAGATGCTCGCCTATTCAAACCAATGTATGGCCAAACTCTCTCAATAAACGGCTCTGCGTGCTCCGAGCTGGTGTGCGCTAGACCACTCGGCCACCGATCTCCCAAATCCTAACCCGAATATGCGTCCATTGCGACAAAGGCAGAGGGGCAACCCCAAAAAAATTACACCATCTTCCCGAGGCGAACCATGGGGTGATGCGGAGCATCGTGTTGGTTCCGAGGAAAGAGTCAGTTGCGTGCTGACGTCGAGAGATGGCGCCACCGACTGCCCTAGCGTTACCCCCTACGCGAGCCTTCGTCGCGGCTCGCGGCAGAGAAACATGGAACGCTCGCCGCTCGCCGTTTATTTTTTTTCACACTTGAAGGAGAGGAGACTAGAGGAGGAGAGTTGCGCGTGCGCGCGCGGTGTGAGGAGAAGCGAACGCACGCGCAGTGCACGCAGCTGGTAGAGAGAGAGAGCGGAGAGAGTAACGCGCAGCTGTTGGAGAGAGGGAAGGAGGAGAGTTGCGCGTGCGTAGTTCGAGTGCCGACTACAACGCCGACGCCGCGGGACATAAACCCGAGCAAGAGATGCTCCGCATCTAAAACATAACTAAACAGTACGACAGTACAGCAACGTTAATCACTGAACACTTCAGCTGAACTTTACAGCTGGGAACGTCCTTCACCCAGTGAACACAATGTAAACCCGGAGGCTGCCATCACGGGAAGGCGCAGAGCCCGTTGTCAACTTGGAACTTTAGAAGCAGAGAGAACGAAACAGAGACGGGAATTCCAGATTCACCAGCTTTTCCTGGGGCTCAACACTGCCTTTCTTTCGAGCGCGTCAGTTGAACTAATGGCGAATTACACAGGTCGTTTTGGAGCGCGCCGGGATCAGTAGACAAGATCCGAGATGAAGCACGCGATGCCAAAGGAGTCGCTCCGCCTTCGGATCCCCAGTGAAACATGACCACTCCTCCGAGATCGGCGAATGTCGTCCCGTCATTCATCTATCCGGAAATCCCCTTTCCGCGGTCCCGGATCTCGAAGCACATGTTTTCGCCATCGCGGCGCTAACAACACGTATTCAACGCACGAGCGCAGTTAATTATATGATGTGAAAGATGCGTGTCTATAAGCGATGTGCACCAGCGTATTCCACTTGCCTTTTCATCGAAATACTCGTGAACGGTGTCCAAGAGCGTCTCGATTTCCAACCTCTTCTGCGAAGTTAAAAAAAAAAAACAAAAAAAAAAAACAGTCGAACTCATGCGGGACACACTGGCAATCCTCGTCGTCGGTGATACTCGAGCCGCTGCTGCTGGTGGAGCTGTTGCTCGAGCAACTGGACGACGAGCCGCTTTAGTGCTGCTGCTGCTTTGATGACCTATCATCAAGCAGCAGCAGCAGCAGTAAAGCGGGCGGCACCTCGCGAGAGGCCGTTGCGAATTATTCCGAGGCGAGATGCCCGGTGAGAAAGGAAGTCGTGCGCCCGCCGAGATAGCCGAGGCAAATGATGTATTTTAGGCTCCTACTTTACTGGCTCCGGAGGATTGAAGCATTTTTTAGTAGCAACGAAAATCGCTTGTTACTAAAGCGAGGAAAAATCCCTGTCTATTAAAGGCCTGAGTGGGAGCAGTAGTGCAACTGTGTGAGATAAGAGGCGAGAAGAAAGCATCCCTTGCTCTGCAAGTAAATATAATTTGCAATTTTTGTAAGTAATGCATATATGATTGTTGTTTTCAGCTAGATAACCTTCCTACACGAAGAGGTACATTCACTGCGTTTGTTAAACAGAGGAAGCGAAGAAAACCAAAAAACCCTGCTTTTCGGCTTTTGACAAATCCGAAGGTGGCCTTTGTCTTGCGGTGTGAATCCGAATGTGGAGACAGCGGAATGCGATTCCTTCAATTCCATATTGTCAAGAGAGTCCAATGCAACCTCGCCGTAAAGACCAAGGCGCCTCTACAGGAAGCATGAGAGCGGCGATGTCCTCAACCGAGTTGCACGGCTGCAGATAATGCACACGGTGCGACACGCACCACCCGCCAAGCCCGGCCAGCCCGGCCTCATTGTGGGGGAGTCCTGCATCGAAATCAGTAAACTGCTTGGCGTTGGTGTACGGACCATCCTCGAGATTAAGAAGCAGGCGAATGCAAACCAATGACAACATGTGGCGCCCTCTCGCAAGCGCCCAGCAAATGAAGCCAAGAGGCGGCGCAATTTTGGGGAGTTTTGGACTCTCCAAACCCCTTTCTTCCCCCTCCCCTCTGCCTACGCCACGTGCTTCCCCCTTTTTGCAAATATCTGATCTTCCGACATAGTATTTCTTTTTATGCGGGAACGTTTGTTGATAGGCAAATCTACAACTACAATTCGAAAGTAATTTGTCATTTGAGCAGAAGTTACTCGGTAAAAGTACTTAAAGTAAAATACTCATTACCGAAATAAAAATGTAGGTGAAAGTTACTAACCTACTCAGAAAAGTAGTTAAACTACAGTAACTTGACTAGAGTAGTTGAACTACGTACAAGTCTGGTAAGCACGACCGCGTGGCCTCGTGTATAGCTTCCTCGTCTCACGACGCCTTAATGCGTGGTCTCTCAACGGGCTTCAAGCAGCCCGTCGGGAATGGACGACGCCTCTTCACCCACATTGGCAGCGAGGACGACTTCGATGACGGCTGCCTGGACGTGTTCCGCGGCCAAAATGGCTGGCACAAATGCACACACACACATATATTACATTCCGGCGCGGAAACTTGACAAGGACGCCACGTTTCACAGATGAATACGATACTGCTTCGAAAGCGTCATTTGAGTAGACAGACCATTTTATAACGCCAGCAAAGATACGGTCGAAATCGGGTGAAGAGATTCACTGTATTGGCGGTTCACTGATACGCATCCCACACAGCCCACTACCTTGTAAATAAGAGTGTGGTGACCATTGCATTTTAACGTCGCTCCACGGAAACCACTGCGAAGAAAAGTCGATGCCGTCACCCTGTTGAGACGCAACCTGAGGCAGACGAAGAAACCGACGGTGTCCGACACACGATGCTAAGCCTTACTCCCCCATCAAACTTTTCGATGGCAATACTATCGCTGGATTCTCACGCTGTCGCGCAGAACCTATTGCGAATAAAAGTGGACGCGGTTACGACTTAGCGACGTGCGCTCGGGTAAGTTTAAAACCGCAGTAATAAACAGGATAATTGCTGCAAGAAGGTGGAGTAGTAGAAAATCTGCCCCACAGCCACGTTGAAAATATTCGTTTGCAAAAACGAGATTGGTTCGCGCAGGTCGTGACGTCACGGAAACGATGGGACGCGATTTGTGGCGGAAGAATACAAGATTCCCTTTGAGGGGAATTTGACACTACCTTCTTGACATGTAATCGACTATAGTTACTTTTGAAGTGCAGTAAAGGCTCGTTCACAGCTTTGCAACCGAGTAGGACCGGCTGAGACGAGACCGGTGTTTAAGCCTCTTGCGGTGGCTTAGCACCTGCTCCGCAGCAGCGGATCTCGTCCTACGCCGTCGCAAGAGGCTGAAAAACCGGTCTTGTCTCATTCGGTCGTACTCGGTTGCAAGTGTTTTGAACGGGCCTTAACGCGTTGCTTTTGAGAATCGGTAACGAGCAACGTATGTAGTTGATTTTTGAGCGAGTCACGAGTAACAGCATTTAGTTACTTTCTTGGGGTAACGTGTACATTTCTGGTTTAGATATATCATATACTGACTCCACCCGGCGGAGAACTGGATTTCAGAATCCACCCTTTTCCTCGGATGTGGCGCCATCTATCGGCAGACATTGGAACCTGATTGCGACTTGGTTCGAGGGTTTCTTGGGTGGAAAACAAGGGTGCCATGAGGCTTCTTCACTGCACGTTGGTAGATTTGTATTCCAGTAAGTCGGCATTCCGTCTAGTTTCTGTGGCGGCTCCGCTACTTTTCGGTGACAACTGTGGATGGCCGAGGACATCGGTTGAGAAGCCACCGCAGTTCGCGAGCCTATAGCAAAAGAAGTGTGGCGATTGAGGAGTTTCAGCGACGGTGTCACCGCCCTGGCGGTCGGTCGCCGAAAGAGAAAGAGGTGGATAGGTTTGCTGGACGTTGGCGTTGGGTAAAGTGTGTTGGCCGCGAACGTAGGCTTATAAACTTCGGCAGCAAGAATATTACGCGGCTCTGTTGTTCCGGTACGAGCAACAGAGGTGGCACAATCTGCTACGACTAGCCACGACCGCCCACCGCAGCGATGCAAGCGTCGAAGGAGCGCAACCAGTGTACTACGCAGTCAGTCGCCGTCACCCGACGCTACTCGTTTGGCATTCCGGGCTTTCCGCCCCGGCTTCTTCGTTTGTACTTGGAACCGAGTCTTATATCCTGTGCTTGTGTGTGTGCTCAGTGGCTGAATATGGGCCTCATAGAGCAGTTCTTCACGCTCAAGAGCGACTCAAAGTTGACGGCGGAGGGACTTGCAGCAACGCTTTCGGTTACTGGGTGTGACGTCTACACGGATACATTTTAAGATTGCTGCTAGCAGGGTGGGCCATAGTCGCTTTATGTTGACACAATTTAAGTGTAAGTACTCCGTGCAAAGACGAATCTATTGCGTTTCTAATTCACCTTTGTTTTTGTTGTTGTTTTTGTCACGCACGACCGACTACTAAGAAATGCATCTGTACCGATCACGGAGTGAATGTATTCGGCGTTACATTGCGTAACGTTGAATAAAAAGTCATGTTCGTTCAGCGAAAAAACTTCTCTTTCGAGTGACCTTTCTTTTTATTGAAACTTTCTCCCGTATCTAGGTGCTTTAATCAACAGGATCAATTAGGTTTGCTTCCCAAGTTAAGACATTTTGCTGCCACATGCGGCACTAATGCTTGGCACGATGTATGCCACTGGTGGTAATGTGAATTGGTTTGCTTCCAAAGCTAAAAGTGTAACAGGTGGGACCATTCAGTTTGCTAAAAATGTGCCGATATGGGGATTTCGTTGCATAACTAGCGTTTTACGTTTAAGATAATAAGAAACATGTTCATGTGATGATGCATGTCTACAGCATAAGCTTTGCAGATCCAGAGTGGGTGTGATATAGGCTACAGCCTCAAGGTTTTTAATGGGCCAAATTGGTGATTACATGGCAATAAATATTGTGGTGGAAAACTGACCATTGACTCGGTGGGTTTTGATCGTGTTCATTGGTATGCTGTTGGCAAATTAGGTATGACACTTCTTTTCCCTGACCATGTGGCTTCAAGGGACATTGCATCTAGATGTGCTTAAATATATTTATTTCAAGGTTCAGTTCACCCCTCTGCATCATTACAGGAAGGCAGTCTAAAGCCACAACAAACAGCAGTGAATATACAATGCATTATAACAGGCACCAGTGTCCTGGCGTATAGTCCGCAAAAAACAATTTGAGCCTTAAAAATTTCTTTTAGATAGTTTGCATTTGGTGTATAATCCGCAGGGCCCGATTTCCGCACCCAGTGCATAGTCCGCCAAGCCGATGCATTGTGTCTTCGTGCTTTTTTCCTGGGTGGCATTTTCTTCAGACATTCTTCGGCGACGCTGTTGAGCCTGAAGAACTGCTCTATGGGGCCCATATCTAGCCACTGAGCACACACACAAGCACAGGAAATAACACTCGGTGCTAAGTACAAACGAAGAACCTGGGCAGAAAACCCTGAATGCCAAACGAGCAGCGTCGGGTGACGGCGACTGACTGCATAGTACACAGGTTGCGCTCCTTCGACACTTGCATCGCTGCAGTGGGTGGTCGTAGCTACACTCGTAGCGAGATGATCATCGCTTCAAGAAAGACCTACCGTGATGCTACAAATAATGAAGTGTTCAAGCCAGTCGAAGGCAAGAAATCTTGCCATAGTCAAGATATGTGTGCAAGTGTTCGATGGGGGGGGGGGGGGGGGGGGGGGGGGCCTCTCACGCTGGTGCAGCTGTCATCAAGAAAGGTACACATCAACAATGTTTGCGCGTTGAGACTGAAACTATATGACGCATACTTTATCTAAACCTAAATTTACCAGTCTGCGGCCACAAACATTTTTGAGGACATTGCTTAAATGATGTAACCATTCAGGCCTCGCATTAAACGGTGTTCGAAACACTTCGGTTGCTCTGGTTAATTGTGCTGAAAAGCGGTTGGATGGAAAGTATGACTGCTACAGCATACAAGGGACGGTCGAGGTCACATATTATCGTAGCTCGGAACGCCGCTAGGGAGTCGAAACAAAAATGGCACCGCCCGTCGGTGCCAAGCACATGCAGTGATCCGTTTTTTTTTTTCATTTGAAGGGAAGCAATGCCAAAGATATTCATTATAATCTGGGAGCGTTGTTCGGGGACAACGCCCCAGTTTATGACACTTTGGTTAAATGGTGCAGACGCGTCCAGTGTGGCCAAATAAGGGGAAAGCATTTCAAGGATGGCGACCAAGTGATTGCTGAAGTGGAGCGATTCCTGAATACTCAAAACGAGGAGTGCTATAACAATAGCCTCCGGCATGTGGTCCATCGCTGGAAAAAGTGGGTAACTTTTGGTGGCGAACATGTAGAGAAAGTCCCAGCTCCTACTCGAGTTTGATTGCTGAATCTCTATTCCTTCGTGACAATAATACGAACTTTATGAACGCCCCTCGTACGGGCGTCGCAAATCTATCCCCCTCTTTTCCGCCATTTTGGATCGATAGGAGCGCCCCCTATATTCGCTGAAACTCCTCAATATCCGAAATTCGCGCCCCTACGTTACAAGACGGACTCGCTGTGACAGGTCCACCGAGGATCAGCTTTCAAGGAAGAGGGTTACGTCCGCAAGGTTAGGTGGAAAACCTCAGGTGGCTCTGGGATACGCCTCGTCCGTGGTGACTGCATTCCGTCGATGAAGGAGGCGCCGTACACGCGGTATCGGCGCGGTCGGTAGGCTGTCCTTCCTAGTGTTGGTGGACGCGTGATCTTTCTATTGCTCGTAGCGATCGAGATTGTCGTTTCTCTTCAGCAAACACAGTCGCCGCAAAGTCTGGGTGTGTTTGTACAGCGATGTTTTTTTTTTTTTTTTGTCTAATAAAGCGGCGTTGTAACAATAGGGAGTTTTCGTAGATCGTTTTCGCCGCTCTCCGCAACCCGCTACGATACCCGGAACTCTACAGTCAAGGCCATCGGGGCGCAGGCGCAGTAGCGGCTTCTTCGTTGCGGAGGGGGAAACGCGGTCTACGAAAACTCTCGATTTTTGCGGGCTCGATATTTCGAAAATTTCGGGAATATTGCGTGGGCTATGCTATAAATTTTGCGATTAGGAGTGGTTTGCTCTGTATACTTTACCATAGAGTTAAATATTCGCGTGATTTGTTTCTGGTGGTAATATTTAAGTCGAGAAATTGGAAAATTTAGGTTATTCTGAAAATTAAGTAATTTACAGTAGTTGGGTATGCTTAATTGGCTCTCAAGCCTTTGTAGGGCCCGACACGGGTCAACCCCGTTCACCGCGCGAGCCCACACCACTCTTCTATCAAGATAATTGGGCGCCCCCCCCCCCCCCCCCCCCGAAAAAAAAGAGTCGTTTTTTTGTTTGTTGCCGATTGCGTAATCGAAACGCAACACAGCGCTTTGGCGTCGCTCAAGCACGCCGGGAATTGCACGGCACTGCTCGCGTCAAGCAAAATGGCAGCCTTGTTTTCCCTCCAGCCTAATCCGGCCCAGCAACACGTACGCTTTGTACTCGAACCGGAAAGCCAGAAACGGGTCCATTCTGAGAATGAAACAATGTGCGCATACGGAATGAGATGAAAGAAACAATTTTTAACGAGCTTGGAAGCAAAAGTTATGCACACAAGGGGGCTCTGGGGAAACCCCAATCTAGGCCACTGTAGCTCAATAAAGCCTGCAGCCTCCAACTTCCTTGACCGAGGGTGTGTCTGCTCTCGCTTGAAAACATGCTCACGCATTTTATATCAGAACCCCCTAAACCGGCGATTTCCAGAAAAGCTTCATTGTGAGCGTAACGTGCGTTTGCGTCACAATCTTCCTTTAGCGCAACCACTTTACTTTCGGACAAGAGATGTAAAATCCGGATAACGTCACGAGCACTTTGCTAGCTGCAAGAGTAATGTGCCATTCAAAGACTGCGCGGAAAAAAAAAAATAGCGGACAAGAGGACACATAGAGGCAAGGCGTACTTGGGGCTATCAATTTTGTCTTTTGTTTGCACTTGGAGAATACGCCTTGCTCGTGCCTTGTTTCCTGTTTTATGTTTAGTCGCCTGGCTGCAAGTTTGCAATCGGTTCACCTTTGCCCCGGAGACGGACGATCCCAATAGTTCCGTAGATTGCTCCGGGGTACATTTTTTTTTTTTTCGCAACGTCGAAAGATGTATTTGAGATGCTGAGTACAAGACAGTGAGAAATGTAATCAAGATGTAGCATCAAACACTCTAGACCAAATGCATTTGTAAGATACCAAAATACTACCAATAGTGTTTGTAATACAGTATCTTAAGTAGAATATTTAAGAGCGCCTCGGGAGTCTGGAAACCTACTCGGACAAGGGAAAATTAATGTGTGGCGCCAACAAGCCCGCGTTTTCCGGGTGCGGGAAACGCGCGTGCGCCGGAACTAGATTCGCGAAGCATCTGCGCATGCGCACTACCGACAGCAGCGCCACCGCAGTGGCGTGACGTTAGAGAGTTGCGTTTGTCCATAGTCAGTCACCGACGACAGTTTAAAAGGCGCGGGGCGTGGCTTCACGCTTCTGGCTTCGTGATTGGCTCTCCGGCGCTCTTATCGTCCAATGCCGCAATCTGATTGGTTCGCGGAGCGATAATGAGATGCACGAGACTAGGCACATCATTTTAATTTGGACGGCGGATTGCGCCACTTAAGCTAAAGCTTCTAATTCGACAATGAACTAAGCTAGCTCCTTTTGAATTCTGATTAAGAAAATAACTCCGATACATTTTCTCGATTTTAGGGTAACGGTGAATTTTAGCGAAAGAAGTGTCCCTAAAGTACTAGGTGTCCGTTTTTGTTTTGTTTTTTTGTTTGTTTGGTGCTTTGTGTAGTTTTGTATAAATCCTATCTTAAATTTTGGTATCGGGGGGGTCTACGGGGAAACCGAAACTACCGGCTCGAGCATCATGGCAACCCTTGTGATCAGCTACGTGGCCCCCGTGTGACGCAAAGTTCGTATTGTGGTACCGCAAAAATGTACGACTGGTCTAGTCGCAAGAGCAGTTCCAATCAGTCAGGTAAGAGCAACGGCTGTTTGACTGCTTTGCTTCTTTCAGATATCAAAACATCTGTAGCGAATAATAGTACAGATTCGTAAAGTTGCCGGCCGAAAAGAGAGTTTGCGATGGTGTATTGACAGTTCGAAACTTGTACAGTGATAGACTTACCTCCACCTACAAATAAACAAACATACATATATATTGAGACGATTTCAGAATTGCCGAATTGGACAAAACATAAACGACGTCCAGAAATGCGAATACTGGCGGGTGACCACTAATCAAACTTTATTCGGAGATCAAATGAGGATGCACACTTTACAAAAACTGTTAAATCACCTTGTAAGTAACAACCAAGATGTACATAGTTGTTCTGTCAAAATATTAACAATCTTTATACAACATAAACGAAATGTGCCGGACTATTGACCTTGGTTTTGTTGTTTTTTGCTCTTGTTGAATATACATTTTGTACTACACTTTGTCGTGTGCCCTTATTGTATGTTTGAATGGTTGTCGCGTTTTAACAGGTTTTCTTTTTAAGATTATTACCTAAAAAGAAACTGTGTTGGTGAATCTATACTACTTTACAATTATTTTACATGTAACATTTTGTAGTTCATATACACTGTTTTTTACAACTAAAATTCACTTAATCATGAGGTGCCAGTTCTGTTTGCTTTGTTACACAATTTTAGTTTAAAAATTTGGCTTCATTTATTTATTATCGTTGTCAAGTTTCAAACAATTAATACTTTTTTTTTGTGATTTGTATCAATGTTGATCTTTCTAGTTCATGACGTCTATATTAGCGACGAGATGTTTTGGTGGCGCCCTCCTATGGTTCCCACTTGTGACGTCATTACCTTGCAAACAACAAGTTCGATGGTGTTTGTAAATAGCATGGTGGAAGCTTGAAATCATTGCGCTCTCAAAGAAACACTGATAACGCCGTCAAAATTAAAGTTCTTTCATTCCTCTTATTTCCGTCGATGACAAATCCTTTTCTGACGTCATAGTCAGCGTTCGGCCACTCGTGGAAGGCCGACCACATCGACGCTTTCGGTCGCGCACGTCGCCAATAGTCTATTTCAGTGTGTATGAGCCCACAACACCTTGCTTTTCCCTTTGCCGCTGCATCGGCCTTGTTAGGGGTGGCCGAGGGTCACGTCGAACTGCTTGATAAGCTTTTTTTCCTCGGACTCCCCCCATTTTCACGTCGAAATGGTAAATAAGTGAATTTGAATTTCGATGAACGCAGGCTCAAAACGAGCCCCCACTTATCCTCTGAGAAGAACGACAAAGAAGCGTCATGGAAGCTAATCGTAAGCTCGCGCTGAGCAGGAACGGATTACACTCTGGCTAGAGTTCCTGTATAGGCTCCCTACCCGCTCATTCACACTGGAAGCGGATCCGCGTTCGCAAAGCGGTTGCGAACGCGGTTGTATAAATATCCAGTACAATTGCACGCGCACTTGATGTCATCGAGTGCGCGTGCAATTGTACTGGATCTTTATACAACCGCGTTCGCAACCGCTTTGCGAACGCGGATCCGCTTCAGCGGGTACGGGAGCCAGAGTTGCGCGTCTGTATTCCACGTGCCGCCGCGCCGCTATTCGCCGAGATCCGATCACGTGAGGATCCGGATCAAAGCCGTGCAGGAAAGTAGATGTTGCACGCGCCCCGACACCGACAGTACGTTTCCCTGCTTTTGAGCGCGTCGCGCCTCGAACGCGCGGCGCCGCTATTCGCCGAATTCAGTCACGTGAGGAGGAGGATCAACATGCCGTGCAGGAAAGACGGCGCTACGGGGATGAACGCGCAACTCTGGCTCCCGTAGGGAGCCTATACAGGAACTCTAAAGGCCGGTTCAGACACTTGCGTTTGAGTGCGTTTGACTGCGTTGCGTCGAGAACCGAAAGCGAGTCACCGGCGCATCTGTTCTTCGTATGAAGCGTGGAATCCAATTCAAGGAATTATCTTGGCACGCGATATAAGCAGCAGGAATGTCCTGGTTTCTCGCTGCCGCAACGCAGTCAAACGCAACTGTCTGAACCAGGCTTAAAGGCCGGTTCAGACACTTGCGTTTGAGTGCGTTTGACTGCGTTGCGTCGAGTGCAGAAAGCCAGTCACCGGCACATCTGTGCTTCGTATGAAGCATGGAATCCAATTCAAGGAATCTGCTTGGCACGCGATATAAGCAACAGGGATGTCCTGGTGTCTCGCTGCCGCAACGCAGTCAAACGAAGTCAAACGCAACTGTGTGAACCGGGCTTTACTCTGCCAGCCAGTGAGTGCCACTTTCGGCACCACGACGCACTTGAGCGAGCAGGTTGTCAATAATCGTTTGTGCGCAATCGTCGAAGAGCACTTACAAACTACGGCCGCTAAAACATAACAAGCAAAAATAGTCCCCTGGGACGGCAACGCAGCAGAAAAAACACTGCGCAAGAAGTGGCAGTACGATCGGGGCACAATCTTGCTTGACAAACAGCCAACCCGCTGAATGTCCGCTTAGTAGCTGGTGCTAGCACTCTTAATATCGATTTTAGAGTGGATCGCGGTTTTCCATTAGAGTAAAATTTTGGCGGTGTTCGTATTTAGTCTCTGTAAATCGGTATCAGTCATTTACTTTGGTTTAACTTTTGACCGGAGTTATCCCTTAGTGCAGAAGGACAACGGATCTCATAATCGCCGCTCAGCGCTAGCATTCTTCTACCATTCTCCACAACGAAAAGTTGCAATCCGTGTGACGGCGTTACGACTTCAGCGAAATCGATGGCCACTAGCGGCTAGACCGGACATCTGCGGTGGTATAGTATATAGTGCCTGGAGCGCGTCTCCGACCAACACCGCCTAGACAGAAGGCCTCCGCATGGTCTCCTTTCCCTCTATGAAACATCATCAGAGTCGGATCACGCTAACTCGGCTATTGGGCCCAAGCGCGACCTTCGACGCGCTGATTGGACCCGAGCATCAGCCGAATACTGACACAGCACTCGTGCCCAATCTCACGCCTCGATCGATCTGACTGCGATGACGCGTGCGGAGGCTTTCTGTCTAGGTGGTGTTGCTCCGACTGGTGTGTTTAGTGTCCTATATGCTTCCCAAACATTAAAAATTGTCCCGAAGTGGCAACGAATGACTTCACAGAAGCCGGAGTGTCATGCTGTCGGATGTCGCGATCTTGTCGGTTGGTCGTAGAAATGCTGGCGAAAAGCGCACGCGAACGCGAGCGTCATTTGTCGTCACGGCGCCCCAACTTCTTGCTGGCCGTAGCTTGCGTGGTTTGTCCCACTCAACGAGGCAGAGGGCCTTAGAGCGATAAACGGGCAGCTGAAAGTGACCCGCAATTGGCCGCCGCAATGTCGCGCATTTTTGACCACTAGACACGTGACCTTTATAGTTTTGCGGCTAGAATTTAAAGAAGTATCGCACACAAATAATTGCCTATTTATCTTTAATAACAGTATACTGACGAAATAGGTTACGTTTCGTTTTTTTTAAAGTACAAAATGTGCTTTTACTACAAAAACTCGGGCAGCTTCGCGAGGCCTCCCTTAGATGCCGTCAGCCACGGTGCTGTATTCTGGGTTTTCATCAGAGCTAGACACTGATCTCGGGGGCTAACAGTGGGGTCACGTGTCAAGTAGTTGAAATTGTACAACATGGCGGCAGCCAAATGGGGGTCACCTTTGCCTGGTGAACGTGATACCAGTTTAGCGGCCCCTCTGCGTCGTTGGTCGCACTGAAGATCAAGCGACCAGCAGCAGAGCTTGCGCCTGCCACAAACACCACCACTGCTGGGACAACGCCGGGATCACGACCGGCGACAGAAAGACAGTTTTAGTACGACATCAGGCGGAAATTGACGGACGATTTTGTTTGTGTGTTTTTAAAGCCGTAAACACACCAGCCGGAGAAGCGTTCCAGGCACCATATTATAGTGGTAGGTTCGCTTTCCATCCTCAATTATACACAGCGTCTGGCAGTCAAAAGACGAAGCTGTAAAAGTAGGTTAAAAACTTGTGAAATTATGAAGTGTCTTTTGCATGATCATGTTGTTCATTTTGTAGACGTCATGCGTGGCGGTCCGACGTCCTAACGTCAGTGCGGCAAAAGTGCGGTAGTGTAATCCCAGCCCCGTAAAACAAGACCGGAGTTATGATGTTAATGCAATTAATGCAAAGCTGCAGCGAGCGGGATAAGAATAAGGATAATAATTCATGGAGAAGGTGAACAAGGAGGACGAAGGACAAACACAAATCTCCAAACATAACTAATGACTCGTGCGCGACTCAAAAAATCCGCCTGGTCGTATTTCAGAGCGTATTTCAACCATATGAGCCTACCCCAAACAAAACAGGCATAAAAAAAAAGCTGTTCGAAATTTGCGTGAGTTTCAATATGGCGTTTAAGAAACTTTCATGGCGCTGTCAGTGTTCTTAGTTTTTTTTTTTATTCAATAAAAAATAAAAGAAAAAACGGTCGAGTCGGCAAGACCTTTGGTTCAATCTGGTGTGCAGGGCATTATTTTTCTTATTTCCATTAGTTTTGTTAGAAAGTTAAAGACATTGTTGTCTAGAATGGTCTTAGCCATCAAGCCAGCTCTTGTCTAGCGAGCGATCTGGTTACCACGATACTGTACCCACCTGAATTACCCTCTCTACGTATACACGATTGCAAGCAGGGCGACTGGCCGCCGCCATGTCTCCGCTCGTGCGGGAAAGCCCGTGCAATTACGAGCTTGTCGAAGCTATGTTCACGCGCATGCTGCACGAGCGTGCGCGCATGGGGCACCAGTGGGGCACCATGCTTGCAATTGTCTATAGACGATTGCAAACAAGGCATCTGGCCGCCGCCATGTTGCCGCTCAGGCGAGCTACCGCGTGCACTTGCAAGCCTGCCAAAGCTACGTTCACGCGCACGCTACACGTGCTTGCACGTGTGGGGCACCAGTCGGGACGCCATGTTTGCAAACTTCTATATGGAGTATCCACTGGCGGCCATTGCTATACGATCGACGGCTGAGCACCTGCTGACGTCGAGCTTCCGCAGTTCTTTTGCAACGTGCATTCCACACCATCAAGATTGCCGGTCTTGGCAACCTATTAGTGTGAAGTCGTTCTGAGCACGCGCTCTGAACAGCGCACTCAAATATGGCGTCCAGTGAATAGCTTCTGTAGGTGCAAGTATGTCCTATTAAACTTTGGATTTCTCATTTCTTCAGCGTTTCTTCAGTCGTTTTCGGGGCAATGTGATGTAGTAATCACTAGACCACATGAGAATGCAATTAAAGACAGACTAAACAATTTCACGTTTATTAATGAATGTTAGTAAGTTAAGGCAAACAATAATAAGAAAAGCATGAAAACGCGTTATTTACCCCCAACTTTTTTTTTCAGACAGTCCATTAGATATGTAATAAACGCCGTGAACTTGATGGAATAATCGAAAGTTTTAGCATGGCTTTAGTAAACCGTACGCTTCGGATAGCGGGCACAGCGGTCCCGTGCTCAATCCATGCACGGCTTCCGAGATCCCGAGTCGGGAACTCGGTGTCCATGATCCAAGCTTCAAAGGGGCGGCACGATCAGCTCCCGCTTACAAAGCGGAGCTGAAGCGTACGGTCTACTAAAAAAAACTGACTACATGGGGTTCATTGCGTACCGTAATTAGGGGATAATTGTAGCGTACTAACCTAAATCACCACTGAAAAAAGATGTGCACAACGGACAGAACTTTTGAATCTAACAAAACTGTCCCCTAAAAAAAGAAACTTGAGAAAAAGTTTAAAATAAACTATGTTTATTTTTTCCAGGTTCTCATGGTACTACTTACAAACTTATATATTATTCATTGCTTCCTTGAAAACGAAATTCAGTTGGACACAGAACTCTTCGTTTTGGGTCATGTCGGTTGCCGTATCGCAGTAATTTGCATAGCAAACTCTGTACTTGGATTTGTTTTAAGGTTCTTAAAGGGAAGATGGGGCACTTCTGCATTTGAGAAAAAACGCTTGAATCGAGTTCACTTTGCCGTTAGAATAACAGATATCACAATTATCTTTCAATGCGACGCGCCGGAGATCCAAAAAAGCAATTTTAAAATAGGGCTGAAGCCCCGCCTCCCTAGCCTTGGGCAGCCAAAAGATCTGTCGATGACGTCACGTACAGCGACTTTCTTTCGCGTTTTCAAGCGTTTAACAATACTTGCGCAGCAAATGGTTTGAGTATTCGGGTTCACGGGGTAAAAATACACTAGAATTCACTTCTAACTCATTTTTTTCAAGAAGCTCCCCAGCTTCCCTTTAATAGACTTGGGAAGTAATCCATTACTTTTTAAAGTAATTTTGTAATTTCCACGTTACTTTTTTTAAGTAATTTGTAATGCAATTGCGTTACAAAATATTGGTAACGGATTACTTTAATTACTCGTTACCTTTTAAAAATATGAGCATAATACAGTAACAGGAGCAATACGTGCAGAACATTCAGCAGCATAAAGAGAGCAAGTTCAACAAAATAAAAAAACATCAGGAAGGGGAGAATAACCCAAAAGAAAACACGATTTTTTGTATGACCAGTCATTATGAAACACTAGAAAAACAGGCAAGGCATGTACAACAAAAGACAAAGATTAGGGAGTGTTGGAATAACGTACGCAATTTTAGCGCACGCTAGCGCTAAATTTAGCACTTGCGTTAGCGCACGCTACGCAAGAGAGTTTTAGAATAGCGTTTCTCCATAGGGACTCAAGAGCCCAAGCACCTCGCACTTGCAACGCCACCAAGATACAGTCACAATTTTTATTTCACACACGAAATTCTGCAGCTTGAGAAACAGCAATTTTTTTGTGGTCCAGAGTAACAGGTTTGTTTAAACCTGAGAATGCGACGCGAGCGGTCGACCGGTCGTGTCCGCTTGCATCGCATCAGGCAAGAGAGGTCTCGTGTACTGACCTTTCCACACCGTAACTTCGCCGAGAAATGTTCGCGCGTTGCAACCATTCACTTGCCGGTGATCGTGGCCAAACAGAGTGCAATGTCGTCCCGTATTGAGAGTCGCAGTCGCGAGGATGCCGCCGACGTCGCGCTCGCGACGCCGCCAAAGCGGCCGCAGACGTGGTCCTGAGAGCCGCAATTTTTTAACTATGCTCGTCTTGGCTTTAGTCAACTTAGAATCTTTGCGTACGCACGCGATTTCCAAAAAATAGCGTACGCTAAAATAGCGCACGCAAAGTGCAAAACGTGGTTCGCGTTCGGCGCATGTGTAGTGGCGACGGCGCTATTCTTTGCGTTAGCAAAGCTTTAGCACGCGCTATTCTAAAACTCCCTATTAAGTAAGACAACGCCGAGTAGGCTCTCCGTCGCCTTCCATCGTGTTTTTCTTCTTTTCCCGGGCAGGAAAAAGCTTTTCGAGTTTATTTGTTTTTGTCTTTCACACCGTTTCACCCTTTCCAAAGTTTTCGACGGCTCCCGTGATTCCCGGACATTTCATCGAACGCCGTTTCGTCGAACGTCGTTTCATCGAAAAAATGGACGTTTCATCGAACGCCGTTTCATCGAACGCCGTTCCATCGAATCGCTGACGGCCGTTTCATCGAATGTCTTTTATATAAAAAGTGTGAAAGATGCTCTTTTATGCACAGATCGAGTGCATTTTCGTATCATTCACCCATTTCATCGTCAGGTTTTTAAATGTCCGAACTTGTAGCTGTTACAATTTATTTTGATGCAAGTAACCCTTGAGGATATTTGTACCGATTTTTATGTTTGTTTCGCATATTGTGCTTATCTGTTCAGCCCCTCTGTATTACCCGATGGGCCTTGAGGGTATTGTAACAAAAAATAAAAATAAAAAGTCGCAATCCCGGTAAGAGCGCACTCCAACTCATGGAGGCCAGAAGGCGACTTAGGTTTTGCGCAGGCGCAACAACTTTAGCCAAGTGAGCCTCCTAGCCTCTCATGTCTTTCTATTGATACTTTTTTTATTTCCCGAAGCTTGCAGTAGCTAGAGCTGAGGTGCTATTTATGAAACTACAACGAAACATTGTTTTTTTTTAGTTCTAAGACTCAATGAAGTCAAAAGTAAGTGCATCACTCCAAATTTTATTTGAAAACTTTCGGGCGTTCATGTGTTCGTACGACAGCCATTCACCGTTTCAAATGATGAGCAATTGCTCTCAAAAAGTCTCCCACAGCCATGCTCCGTCGGTTCTCATAAAAAAGGCGGACCTTCTCATTTCTTGCCGCTATGGCCTTCTTCTGGCGAGGAGGCTCTTGGGAACTCAGCATCGCCTCCAGCTTGTCTTCCGTCAGTTGATATTGTGCGGCGATGCAAGTCAAAAACTTCCAGAACCCGGGATGGGCACCTCCGACCAGCTTCAGGAAGCGGGAATGCCACCCTGGCGTTCGATAAGACGGCGTGCGATAAAACGGCGTTCGATAAAACGGCGTTCGATGAAACGGCTTCGATGAAACGGTGTTCGATGAAACGGCGTTCGATAAAACGGCATTCGATGAAACGGCTTCGATGAAACGGCGTTCGACGAAACGGCGTTCGATGAAATGTCCGGTCCCAGGCTCCCGTCACCTGCACAGATATCAAACGCGGGTCCGAACCCCCTCGATTCGCGGGTTCACAAATCGCGTAACAGACGATGTAGCCTTGCACGAGGGGGTCGAATTCTTAAAATGGTATTCACTTGGGCTAGTTGGTGGTACATTTCAGGTTTAAAAGCGCTAAAAAACGAGGACGAGTAAAAGAAGACACACACACAGTAGAGTGCACTTGCAACTGAGGTTTTATCTGATTTGAACCAAAGAAGAAACATATATGCCTTGTCAACAACCATCCACGTCATGTAAACACATTGTTCAATAATCTACATATAATCTTTCTAGCTTGAGCTAACAAAGGACTGAAGATACGCCACCTCCGAATCGTACAATGCTATCGATGGGGCGCTGATGCACGTGTCGCCGTCGCACTTTCTTATGAAAAACGCCTCCGAAATTTCCCTAGTCATTTTGTTACGATTCCTGCTCAGGATAACAGTTTCCTGAAGCTTTGGGCCACAATCGCATCGGTTGCAGTGTATCGCAAGATTACCCGAGGGCGAAGATCTTACTGCCAGTGCGTGTTCCCTTAGTCTGTCGTTGATGCACCTTCCGGTTTGTCCTATGTAAACCCTCCCACACGTTAAAGGTATTCTATATACCACCCCTTCCTTGCACTCCACATATTTAGTACCATGCTTCTTCTTACATTTGCCCACCCTCAAATTTCCCCTTTCTATTCTTGCACACAGTTTACCCAATGTCTGAGGCGCTGAGAGTAGTACAGGTACTCCATGTTTTTCGCCCACTTTCTTCAGACTATGGCTGAATTTGTGCACATATGGTATCACGGTCGGTCTAACATTCTCCCTGACCTTTCCACTACCCCTTCCCCCTCCCCGAAGTTTTCGTAACAATCCTTCTGCCACATGTTTAATAAGCGTAAGAGGGTACCCTCCATCTTCTAGTTTCTTCACTTGTACACCAAAGCCGTCCACCATTTTGTGTGAGCACGACTTAGTCAGCGAGGCTCCCAAGCACGTAGTAGCAATACCTCTCTTTGCCTTTGATGTGCACTACTTTATTCTAGCACACTCTTGAGGCACGGCTGAAAGGCGCCCGCCGCGAGGATGAGAGCATCGCCTTCGTGGGTACGAACGATACAACTTTTTGCAGAGGCTACATCCACGCGCGGGGACGTAGCCTAAGTTGGGAAAGATAAGGCTCCATCCACGCAAAAGGTCACGTGACTTATAAGGACACAATACGTTTTTATGTACATATTATGCTTTCTTATAAGTAAATATAGGATATAAAAATGAAGAGGTTATATTTTATTGTTGTTTTAAAGTTAATATGTCACGTGACCTTACATATTGTTAGACAATTCATCAATTTTTTTACTGTTTTCTTACACTAATAGCAAATATCATGCGTCATAAAAACAGTTTAAATAGATATATTTATAGTTATGTTGTCCAGGGGTCACACACACGTGAGGGCGGCGTGCGTGCTATCCTTCCGTGTGAGCGTGCAGGCGTGCAGCCACGTGGTGCGGGCTTGGTTGGCTTGTCGCGGCCTCCGGGGCCTTCGCCCAGGTGTGCATCGCTGCCGAGGTGAGGCGGTTAGGCTTCGTCGTGTGTCTGGTTGGCTTGGTTCGAGGCGTTTTAGTGTGAGCGTATGTACATCGAAGGGGACAAGTGCGAGCTCACCGCTCCGTACGTTCTTGACTGCCGCGCTCGCTCGCAATCTCACAAAGATTCTGAGAGAAGGGAAAACATACGTTAGTCCCAGTAATAAAAAAAAAAAAAAAACACTGAGAGCATTCAATCGAGGAAACTGGGTAAAAGATTCCAGAAGCAGTTTATTCCATGAAAAATAAAACAGTAGCCAATGCATAGATGCCACTCGTCCACGAGATCACTGAGGAACACGATGCCCTTCTTGCGGCAGAACTCCTGCAGGAGCAAGTTCACGTCTCTGTGCCGATCATTCAAAGCCTTGATCTCGGCACTCTGACTACGCTGACACTCCAACGAAGAGAACCTGTTCTCCCGCCTCGGAGGGACGGAAGAAAAGGCGATCTGCATTGTCGGATTGCGTTCCAAGATCTGAGCGGCCAACCGACGGTACTTGTCAATGTACGCGCTGGCACAAACGCTGGTGTTGTTTGTGCCAACGTGCAAAATGAGAGCATCGAAATCGGGCAGGGCGTCAGACACCTTGGAAAACACGGTCTCGAATCTAATGCCACTAAACGCCCGCACTTCGACAGCCACCCGGTTATTCAATGGGAAATACTCCGACAAGTATTTCACCATCGAATTCCCGGCAACCAAAACTCGAGGCATGTCAGAAGCGCGACCGTGCTAATACACAAAGGGCAAAACTCCTTGACCAAGACAACAAGAAAAAAAAATAACCACTTCAGAGAAAGTGAAACCCGCTTGCGGAAGACCAGGCAGGAACAGCAGTCCGGGCAGGGCAGAAACGCAAGGAGCAATGGCCGCCGAGCACATGGCAAAACAATGGGAGGCAAGACCGGAAGTTGATTCCTGCGTGGAAGGAGAGAAGACGAGAGAACTGCCTCAGTCCACGCAGGAAGTGACGTAGTGCGTGGGTGGGGCCCAACGTTATTAGATTAACTCAGTTACGGAACTGTTCATAGACGCTGCATGCACGAACAGTGCCCCCCCCCCCCCCCCCCCCTCACTCACCACGACTCGCCCGGAGTAAGGCCCCTTAGCCCGGAGTCGCTCGACGCGCCGCCGGACGGCTGCTTTGGTAACTGAACCGGGATACGTTCGTTTTAACGTTACTAGAAACGTAAAAACCAACGAAAAAAAAAAACACTTTTTGTAGTAAATTTTATTGGAGTTAGTACAAAATGAGGGGCGCGTGATGTTTTCTAAAATTTTTAGTTTGCAAGGTTTTGCAACACAATTAATATTGTTTTTATACAACCATGCCTCAGCGGGGATTTCAGGTAGCGCGTCCCGACCTAGGTGCATCTTAACTTATTGATATGTCGCGGCGCGTCCGCTGGGGCGACGGGGGTGGCACCCCTGTAACCCTTTCATCTGCTTCGGCTCCGAAATGACCGATTGAAGCCAAAAATAGATGTCACGTGCAGTTCCTCGAGTGACCGCTGCGGGAGAAATGGCGGCGCTGTGATCGCCATTTGGCGCTTCAGCCGTGCTCTTTAGAATGCACAGTTATGAAACGAAAATATAGATGGCGCTTCGAACGACTCCAGGCGGATTGAAGTGAGTGAGGGGGGGTACCGCCCTCCGCGGGAGTTCCACAACTGAGATAATCTAGTAACTTTGATGGGGCCTTATCTCCTCCCGGCTTGGCTACGTCCCCGCCCTGGGATCTAGACACTCCTATACGTCTTTTGGTTTACTTGTCTGGACATGGTGGTCAGGTCCTTACTTTACAGCCAACTGTCAACAGAAAAGGGGGGGGGGGGGTTTAGGCCATCTAAGGAGTGCTGACAGAGAGAGAGAGAGAGAGAGATAGAGAACGCCTAAAAGTGGTGTGATCCTCTATTGTTTTGTGAGACCGACGGCCACCGCTTCTCCCGCTCTTTATGCCCTCCCTTCCCCTGGCCTCCACGAATATTGGTATGAAAGTGAGAACCGATCAACGATCGATAACCCGTAACCACCATTTTTTCTCTCTGGTCGAGTTTTCGGTCATGGAGTGTCCGTCGTCTCCATGGCCATCTCTTAGGGAGATGTTCAAGTTTTAGGGCATTAAGGAGAACGGAAACCTAAGGTGTCAGTGCATACTTTGCTTGACACACACACACACACACACACACACACACACACACACACACACACACACACACACACACACACACACACACACACACACACACGCGCGCGCGCGCACACGCACACACGCACACGCACACACACACACACACACACACACACACACACACACACACACATACACTCTCAAGAAAAAAGGGTGTAAAAGGGTGTATCGTTACACCCTTTGTCCCATATAATACACCCCACAACTTCAATTCGACGTACCGTGCCCTACAGTCGAAAAGACGGCCCGAAATTTTACGAGTGGCTTGATAGCCGTGTGGTACAACTTATTAAAATAGCTAACGTACGTTTTACTGACTACAAAAAACATAATTGGGGTTTTCTTGGCTCTACTGTAAAAACTCGGTGTTATCTTTATGTGGTCTTTGATACGTACTTTAGCTATTTAAAAAGTTACATCACACCGTTATCAAGACCCTCGTAAAATGTGGGGCCGTCTGTCCGACCCTAGGGCTCTGTACGTCGAAATGAAGTTTGGGGGTGTAGTATATGGGACAACGGGTGTAACGATACACCCTTTTACACCCTTTTTTCTTGAGAGTGTATATACACATTGTCATCAGCAAGAGCAACAAACTCTAACCTACGGAAACACATCAAGGTAAGCTGGGACACCTTCATTCAGCATTGGGCTATATGCTGTAACGTTAGAACCAAGTTTTTCTTTTCTTGTGAATAACAGGCGAGACACCCGAGTCAAAAGGGAGCTTTCGTAGATCGCTTCTTTAGCTCCGAATCTCGTAGCGGAGGTAGACGCTGCTACTGAGCACGCGCACTGCTAGCTTTGTCTGCACAATTCCAGGGATCATTTCCGGAGACCGTAAGCTAGCGGGATGGCAGGTGTAGTTGCAGCTTTCGGTGCCTTGTCAGCTTACTTGTGAACGGTGTGCACCTACACTCTTTCTCTTAAATACAATATTTTATTTTTAGAAGGACTACCATAATACGGGCGTATGAGAAATGAAAAGAAGTGTTGCAGAACATTTTTGAAAAATATCAAAATTGTTTCTATTGTTTTCTGGACAAGCGTACGGACAAAGTAACGTGAAAGTAATTTTTAACGTAACGAGTAAAGTAATCCGATACTTTTCGGCGAAAGTAATTTGTAAAGGTAATCCATTACATTTGAGGCTCGGTAATTTGTAATTGTCATTCATTACATTTTTCAAATAACGAGAACAAGTCTGGTTCTTAATAAGGCTTTAATCGGATGCTTGGAATATGAAAACATTATACAAACGAGAACAACAAAAAGCAAACCCATCTTTCGTGGATTATCATTGCTGGTGTCAAGTACAGATTATTTTCGTAAACAACAAACACAGCAAAAAACAAGAAAATCCCAAAAATGCACCGATTGACTACTAAAGCACTGTATTCAAAACATCAGTGTTAAACAAACAAAAAAGTGTTCACTTCTGCGAGTGTCTTCTAGTTTCTAAGCGTCACCATATTGTCAAGTGACAAAAAAAAAAATAAGATGAATTGTTTTTCTCTTGAGAATGAGTTTACGTGAGTTGGCTGAAGGCCATGCCATTTTGTAAATGTATTGTCAAGAATAAAAAAAGTAGGGACATGTAAAATGTAAAAAAAAAAAGAGAATTTAATCAGTCTAACAGCTTGCTACTAAAACAATACGAAACATTCTGCAACGGCGACTAAAGAGCAATGGACTCGTTTGCTCGTTGTTATTTGTCTGAGCTTATCTCTTCATATTGTTGACGAGGGCCCTGTCACGTAGGCTTTTTATCATTCCTTAGAACTAACTGCTCGGCAGGCGCTGCTTTTTCTAGTTGCTCGGTGGTCCATACTAAGAACATTGAGGCACCCTAGCCTAGACAAGGACGCCTCAACCCCAAGCAAGCCGCGCATGAAGGCAAGTTAGCAAGTCTTGACTGAGTGCGCTTATGCTTGATTTGCTTAAGGTGGACACTTCAGGCGGAATGCTCGTTTTTGTTTATATTCTGGTGCGTGTGAAAGAGTGTCTCCCGGTTCGAGCTATTTGCGTTGACTGTGATACGACGACACTTGGGCTGTGTTCCAAAACTTGCCCAGATGGATCCGAGTTACTCCCGATGGTCATGTCACGTGACAACAGAGATAGGAAAACGCTGGGCACGGGTAGGTTTTGGAACGGCAAGATACGAAACCCTTCCCCTGCAGTGTAAGGTAGAGTAAATTTTGGAACACAGCCTTCGTTTCCGGCTATTTCATTTCTTTTTCCTATAGATGATTGCAAGCAGGCTGACTGGCCGCCGCCATGTCTCTGCTCGTGCGGGTTTTCAGAGATATCTGGGCGCATGCGCCAACTCTGAGAGAGGGGAGGAAAGGGAAAGGGGCCATTTTTGGGGGCTCTCTCGTCCGCTCAGTCACTCAGACAGTGCTAGTTCGGCTTGACTCCCTCCGCTATTCTTGCGGCTTGGCTTCATAGTCGTCGTGGCTCACAACTGCGCAGATGTTAATTTTACCAAATAGCATTAAAAAAATGGTTAAAATTCGAGATTTTAGAGTTCCAGCAGCCTTTTTCCGGGTGGTGCACGAAAACACCCGATGTCACACACAACGCCCTTTTTGCCCCGCTTTCAAAAGTCCCCCTTTCAGGAGCATATATGACGCGAATCCCCCGTGTCAGGTGCCCGGGTCCTCAACATGACGGCGGGGACATTCCGCTTTTAACTAAAAACAGTAAGTGTGCACGAGAGGCTGTGTAACGGAATCATGCCGTACCCGGTACTCAAGTACATAATAACTGGATGAAGCTTTCCGTTTTTCAGGCGTGCGCTATGCACATTCACGTCTCCCCCTTTCCCTCCCTCTCCCCCCCCCCTCTCCCAAATATATCAATTACTGGCAAAACATTAAAGCGTGCGAAATGTATTCAAGCCTTACGGCGACAGAACCCTGACGGAACGCATTGTCAACTAACAGAGTACTCCCCTTTTGCAGGCCCCACTTCGTCGGAGGTTCGTAAACGTGCTGAATTCAGAAAAAATATTTCTAACAAACCGTTCCTTACTTTTCGACGGCGCAGGCGAGCCTTCGCGATATCAAGACGGCCCGGATCTCACCCCGTCCAAGTTTGTGCCAAGTGCGGTGGTGCGGTACACAGGACGGCGAAGTGATGGAACGCAATAAGCTCGAACAAACTTCGGCGCTCAAGGAAAGCGAATTCAGCTGCTTATAGTGGCCGGGCCCCATAAACGAAGCTCACAAGCTTCGCACAAGGTGGATAGTTGGATTGGGATCAAAACTGGCCACCATTACTTTCATTACATTACACTTTGTCTTAAAAGTCGAACCTTTTACAGTTGCTAGCTCGCACGACGCGACACTGAAGTGACGATTCAGTGACTCCAGGTCGGCGGTAGGAACCGATGCGGCGTCGGAGATCTATCCATCTCTGAAGGTGTAAAGACAAACGAGGTAGTCTGTATCGTAGACAGTGGCTTTTGTTTATCCTCAGCCATTTCGAAGAAAAGATACACGCGAAGCGACGAAAGAAAGACACGTTCAAAATGGCTAAAGGCCAAAAAACGCCACCGGAGAGCACACGTGAACACGGATGGTTCTGACATGGGCAGGGAGACACGCGCTGGCGCGGACGACGCGGAGCGACGGTCTGGGAGCCCCCAAAACTGTTTCGAGCGATTCCCGCGAGGGCGCGCCACGATCGGTACCAAACTCTGAAAAAGGGGCCATTGCAAGCTCGTCAAAGCTACGTTCACGCGCACTCTGCGCATGCTTGCACCCACGGGGCACCAGTCGGGGCTCCAAGGTTGCGATAGATCTATTGCTAAATTACCCAAGGATCAAGGAAAATGCATCGGATTGGTTTTCCACGCCCCACACGCGCACGCCTTCCCCGTATAGGAGATTCAAAACAAATAACCAAAATAAATCGTTGACCAACGCGCGTGCGAGATGCAATTTGTTTTAGGCATTTGCTTTAGAAGAGTTACTACTGCTGAGGCCAGCACGTGCGGCGCGTGGAAAACCAATCTCTGCATTATCCTTGATGCTTCGGTAATTTAGCAATAGATCTGTTGTCTATCGGCGACGTGCGCGATCGAAAGCGGCGCTGTGGTCGGCCTTCCAAGATTGGCCTGATGCCAACGTTACTAAAACCAACGTTATTAGAACAACTCAGTTCTGGAACTCCGCTCCGGAGGGGGGTCCCTCTGCGTGGCGCCTGTTAGAGGGCGCGCGCTCCGCATTAATACTCGCTATCATCATCATTGAAGGCGCGGTTCTGGCCTTTCTTACGGATAACAGCAGCAGACAACTTTCAAATTGTTTCTGCTGCTGTTGGTAGTCACATTTTTACTTTTTACTGGCGAAAGGGCAAAAACTAACCCAAAACCATGCTGAACTTCGAGAGGAGTCGGTACTCAAAAGCAGCCGCGGAGCAGTAGCAGACGAAAACGCGTGGATTAATGCGCCGGCAGCGCCACCTAGCTGCAAAAAATCGGACACGGTTTCGGACCCCCTGCAATGTACAGCGTCTATGGGAAGTTCCATAACTGAGTTGATCTAGTAACGGTGACTAAAACAACACTGTATACACTAAAACACTCAGTTGGGAAACTCGCCGTCGAAACCTGGGCCACTGGCGTCCACCGAGACCGAGCTAATTACGACAACAGCGCCACTCTTTATCATTTGTCTGTACTGTGGTCACCTTGAGCTTTTAGAAAGCATGTTTTTGCGTAAAAACAAACGGAAACGACTCTTTTTGTATGAAATTTATTGGAGTTTAGTACAAAATGAAGGGCGCGTGATGTTTCTTAAATCTTTAGTTTGCAAGGTTTTGCCGCAAAATTAATATTGTTTTTATACAACCATGCCTCAGCGGTGTTTTCAGGTAGCGCGTCCCGACCTAGGTGCATTTTAACTTCGGTAGTGAGACGCGGTGCGTCCACTGGGTAGACTGGGGTGGCACCCCTCAGAGCCGTTTATTGAGAGAGTTTGGCCATACATTGGTTTGAATAGGCGAGCATCTCTGGCCAACCACAGGCCGCGAAACAGCCCCTAGCGGTGGTCGCGTGCTCTAAATTTGTGCCACGACTATACTTCGTTTCACCTTATGTGCGAGCGAAGGCAAAACTGGAAGCGCGAGCACGGAAGCTCCGTGCGTTCAGGCTTTGCTCGAGCGCGCGAGCTGGGGAGAAATGCAAAAAGCGCTGGTCTCGCGCTTCTAGCTTTGGCTTCGCTCGCAGGTAAAGTGAAACGAAGTATAATTTGAGTCGTGCCGAGCGGAACTCCGCGTCTCAAGACGCTCGCGCACCCCACCCTTTGCACTGCTTTCTTTCAGCCAGTCTCAGGACGCTGTTCTAGCAGTGCAGACAAAGGCATGGGCACGAGCGCGTGGCTTTGGAAAGTGCCTCCTATGCACGAGGTCTCGTACAAACAATAGCGTTTCGCTGAGCTAGGCTCACGCGCCTGTGCCTTTGTCTTCACTCTCGACATTTGTGAGATGGAGTAGAGGTCTCCTGATTGGTCGACGCTGTGTCACAAATTTAGTTTACGCTCTAAGCGTGGGGGGAATATTCGGCGCTGGCGGCGGCCTTTGCTCCGCCTATTGTCCAAACTCTCCTAATATACGGCTCTGGCACCCCTGTCACCGCAGCGGGAGAAATGGCGGCGTTGTGTTCGCCATTAGCTCGGTTCGCGAGGACAGATCGGGGCCACTTTTTCAGAGCAGTCTCTATGGCAGTTTTCCAACTGAGTGGTTTAGTAACGTTGCCTAATGCTGACTATGACGTCAGGAAAGGATTTCCCATCGACGGGAATAAAAGGAATGGAAGAACTTCAGTTTTGACGGTGCTGTCAGTGTTGGTTTCAGAGTGTATGATTTCAAGCTTCCACCATGCACTTTACAAACACCTTCAAACTTGTTGTTCACAAGGTAATGACGTCACGAAAGATAACCATAGGCAGTATTCACTGGCCGCCATAGCTGTGTGCGCGAATGCTGAGCGCGTGCTGATGGCGAGCTTCCACAGTTCTTTTGCAACGTGCATTCCGCACCATCAATAGTGCCGGTCTTAGCAGCCTATTGATATGAGCTCGTTCTGAGCATGCGCTCTAAACAGCGCCCGCAAATATGGCGTCCAGCGGCTGGTGCCCCATCCGTGCAAGCACGTGCTCGGCAGGCCTGGAATTCCACGTGCTTGCTCACACGAGGAAGAGCATGGCGGCCACCAGATGCCCTGTTTGCAATCGTCTATTGGCGACGTGTGCGATCGAAAGCGTCGCTGTGGTCGGCCGGTCATGATTGGCCGAACGCTGACTATGACGTCAGGAAAGGATTTCTCATGGACGAAACTAAGAGGAATGTAAGAGCTTGAATTTTTACGGTGCTGGCAGTGTCGCTTTGAGAGGGTAATGATTTCAAGCTTCCACTTTGCTAATTGCAAACACCATCGAACTTGTTGTTCACAAGGTAATGACGTCACGAAAGGTAACCAAACGAGGGCGCCACCGAAACATCTCGCCGCTAATAGGGAGTAGTCACTGGCGGCCATAGCTGTGTGCTCGGCTGAGGAGCGCGTGCTGAACGCGAGCTTCCACAGTTCTTTCGCCACGTGCATTCCGCACCACCAAGATTGCCGGTCTTGGCAGCCTATTAATACGAGCTTGTTCTGAGCATGCGCTCTAAACATTGACCTCAAATATGGCGGCCAGTGAATACTCCCTATAGGAGGGCGCATATCTGTGTGCGCGGTTGCTGAGCGCGTGCTGACGTCGAGCTTCCGCTAAGTTTTCGCAGCGTGCATTCCGCACCATCAAGATTGCTGGTCTTAGCAGGCCATTAATGTGAGCTCGTTCTGAGCATGCGCTCTGAACGTCGCCCTCAAATATCGCGTTCAGTGAATAGGGTGATGCCATTATTTGTAGAACCCGGTGCCGACGGCACGCGCTCATGAGGAAGATACAAAAAAAAAACTAGTCTTTAACTAAATTCTATCGTAACACAGTGGATGCCGAGTACTTGTGCCGGAAGACGCTCCTTCACGCGCTCCTAAAAAAAAAGCAAAAGAAAAGAAAAATAAGCGTAGGGAACAAAATAGTCAGGTGTCACGTACCACCCTAAGCAAAGGGGGAAAGAAGACACGCTAAAGGCTGGTTCTCACTAGGGTGCCTTCATGTGCGCTTTGCTTAGGGTGGAGTCATCCGGCCATTTTGTCCCACACTTTTATTTTCCTTTTTTGTTCAGAAGCGCGTGAAAGAGCGTGTCCCTGCACGCGTTTGTGGCGCTGACTGTGCTATGGATGACATTTTGTTTTCGTCGATTTCTTTGTATCTTCCCCGTGAGCGCGTGCTGTCGGCATCGGGTACTACAAAGGGTGGCATCACCCTAAACAGAAGGACATTGAGGCACCCTAGTTCTCACACTCCCTTGGGGGGATCGGTGGCCGAGTGGGCTAGCGCACACCAGCTCGGAGCACGTGGAGCGAAAGCTCGCGCTGCAGAACCCAGGGATCGTGGGTTCTAGGGTGCCTTCATGTGCGCTTTGCTTGGGGTGATGACATCTGGCCATTTTGTTTTGAACGCTTATTTTTATTTTTTGTTCTGAAGCGCGTGAAAGGGCGTTTGCCTGCACACGCTCGTGGCGCTGACTGTGCTACGGCGACATTTTGTTTCCTGCGATTTCTTTGTATTTTCCCTGTGAGCGCGTGCTGTCGGCATCGGGTACTACAAACGATGGCATCGGGTGATGACATCTGGCCATTTTGTTTCGAACGCTTACTTTTATTTTTTGTTCTGAAGCGCGTGAAAGGGCGTTTCCCTGCACGCGCTCGTGGCGCTGACTGTGCTACGACGACATTTTGTTTCCTGCGATTTCTTTGTATTTTCCCTGTGAGCGCGTGCTGTCGGCATCGGGTACTACAAACGATGGCATCACCCTAAACAGAAGGGCATTGAGGCACCCTAGTGGGTTCAATCCCCACCCCTGCCCGTTTCGATCTGGATGAGCATCGTACCGGCGTGCGGTCGTGTATCACTACTGCGTGATGCACGTTAAAGACCCCAGGCTCGCGGTTGTACTGCACTGGCTAAATTGCTCATCTACAGCTGGGAGACTCGTCGCCCGTTGAGGCAGACCAAGTTCTAGGCTGTATAAACATACTCACAACCCAATTTTTGTTTTTCACACTCCCTTCTTTTATTTTTCTTCTTTTTTCACGGTACGTTAGGTTCCAAAAACTTACGTCTGCTTACGCCATACGTCACCGGGACATCTGTGATTTCTATTTCATCGTGGCCACCAGTACAAAGAGGTAGCCTGGCACGCGATATTGGACGCACGAATGTTTCGGAGACTTATACGTAACGTTAACGTGTCTCAATAGGGACCTTTGGAAAATGGTTACCGTGTTCCGCGTTCCGCACTACCGAGCCCTTGAAACATGCTTTGAAGCGCGAGCCCGAGTGATACCGTGACCGCGGGGCGCGCACTTTAGAGAGACACTGAAGTGATTTTTTTTTTTTGATGGACTTAGAAAAACTTTTGTAAATTACAAACATATATGTATGAGCAATATTTACGCCGTTACACGTAATTTAGGGAGGTAGCCCTGCTCTATGCCCCACTCGATGCTTACAAAACTAAGCACCTTTCCCCGGCTCTCATATGTTGGAGAGATAATTGACGCGTGAAACGTTGGTGGTAAAATTGTCTCTTTCTGCCGTAATAGTAACTTAATGGACAATAGTTTTATGTTCGAGAAGCAAATAATCTAGATAGAGTCATTATTGTTTTAAAAACTATCCCGAGATTGCCTTTCCGCTTCGGCTTCAAACGATGACAAACATGGCTACCGACGTCTGCGGAGTGAGCACCTCGTCGAGCTCGTTAATCTTAATGAGTGCGAGTGGTTCTGCGTTCACCGAGGTGTTTAGACAAGTATCTCAACAGATATAGTTGGCAGCAAACAACTGGCGCAGCTACACGCCTTCGGAAGCGCTGTTGGCGCTGTGCGGGTACGGGTTCGTAGCGGGCGGTAGCGGGTCTGGCCCAAGCCTAGCGTCCCGCTTTAACTATACCGCGCGTCCCAATTAGCGACCAGGCTCCTTAAATCGACCGCAGAAATCGGTTTCTTACCGTATCGCGTTTCGATTTTGTACAGCGTTGGCCACAGGTGGTGCATTTTGTCTATACAATTCGCAAAGAGCGAACTTACCTTAGGAAAAACTCAAAAAAAAAGAAAAAGGCTTACATTTTATGAAAATGCAGCAAAGCCACCGGTCTTCAAAGTTCAAACCATAGGGCGCCCTATGGTTTGAAGACCGGTGGCTTCGCTGCGTTTCCGTAGGGGTTAAGCCTTTTTGTTGTTGTTTTTACCTTTTCCTCAGGTATGTTCGCCCTTTGCGAATTACAGGCACGTAGCCAGGATTTTGTTTCAGGGGGGGGGGGGGGGGGGGGCGCCCATGACAAAATTCTGTATGAGGGGGAGGGGAAGAGGAGGTCCCAGCAAAATGGAAGATTTCGGGGGGGGGGACCGGGCCCCACGCCCTGGCTACGTGCCTGGCGAATTGTATAGAAAAAATGCACCACTTGTGTCCAACATCAAAATCTTGATTTGTACAAAATCGGAACGCGATTGGTTAAGAAACCAATTTTTGCGGTCGAATTAAAAAGCCTGGCCGCTATTTGGGGCACGGGGTATGTTGGTTGATTTGGCTTGAATTTCTCCTTCCCGCGTGCTGATGCTGAATGAAGGTATAGGAAGTATTCACTGGCGGCCATAGCTGTGTGCACGACTGCTGAGCGCGTGCTGATGGCGAGCTTCCATAGTTCTTTTGTAACGTGCATTTCGCACCCTCAAGATTGCCGGTCTTAGCAGCCTATTAATGTGGGCTCGTTCAGAGCATGCTTTCTAGACATCACCCACAAATATGGCGCCAAGTGAATACTCCTTATTGGTTTCCGTAGAAGCGGCCCCGCTGCACTGTGAATTGTGCGACCGTTGTGATTCCAACCACATAGTTTCAATACCGAGAAGATACCTATACACAGGTAAGAATTTGCGAGCACTTTGGCTGGAGGCAATCGGACATTCGGCTCGCATAAAGTTTGTCCAGGCAACGCCCCCTTTATATAGACGTTTCCACTGTTTACAAAAATCACAGTCCACACGTGTTAAATCACAGTCCAGAACGCGCACGTTCGTCGCTTCGGAAAGCGAGCAAATCACGCGCCATACGCACGAACACTGAAAATGGAACCTGCCAAGTGTCCTTTTTTGGAAAGGTCTATAAAGGGGGCATTGGCCCAAGTTTGTTCCCGCCATTTTGCTTCGAAAGGAAAGTAGCTCTACGTTTTGCAGTGCACCTGGCCTTCCAATGCGAATTAATTTAGGACGCGTTTTATTTGTGCGTCATGACGCTCACCCACCTTGCTCGCGGATGCCATGCTAAAAAATAACCAGAACAAAATAGCTGAAAGGACTGCATATTTATTTTGTTGATTTTTTTTTGTCCTTTCGGTCACTGATACATTCTTCCCGATAAAGACACCCGTTTATTTACAAGTCTAGACTGAATGTCCGCCACTGTTCATGGCGTCGGTAGGAATGGCCTTTTCCTGAGCGCGCGATGGAAGGTCGTTTTCGACTTCCTCTTCCTCTTCGCTTAGCGTTAAATATCAATTTCCCCCTTCTGGGTTAATGCTCAACACAAAGTCCTTCAAATGTGCTGGCTGCTTGATAGTGTGACCGCATCCAGTTCTAGTTCTGGGGCCGATGTCCGCCTGGACGTCCGTAGTGTCGTCCATGGAGGCTCCGTGGCCTTCCTGTGCTTCCAGTGGTTTTACCGGTGGTGCTTCGTTAGTGACCTCGACGTTCGGGTACGCTATGAACGGAAATGTTTTGACGTCCACAGCTTCTGTGTTCTCTCGTCACTGGCGAATGTGATCTACGTGTGGACGCTGAAGTTTTGAGTCCACTGTCTTTGTTTGGAATGAGCGAATCCCCATAGGTTTCACTATTACTGCTGGAATTCATGCCGGACTTCCACTAAAGTTCCTTATGTAGACCGTAGACGGTTCGTCCTGTAGAATGACCTTCCGTCACTCCATCTGTAGGAACTTCTCTATCTTCGTTTCCTTTTGCTCATTGCTTCATGAAGTCGAGGGGTGTGGAAATTCGTCGACCGAACTTTGCCTCGGAGGGTGTCTTCCCCGTGGCAGAGGAGATTGTCGTATGTTGTCTGAACAGGAACCTGGCGATCCTGCATTGCACTGTTCCCTCCGTAAGCTTCAAGAGAGCTTTCTTTGTTTCGCTCACCATCCGTTCCGCTTGACGGTTAGATGCCGGGTGGTATGGCGCGCTTGTATAGTGTTTGATGACTTTTTTTTTTTAAGAACTCGTTCATTTCGCTTGAAACAAAATTGGGTGCGTTGTCAGAGACGGGGATCCTTGGTAGTACAAAAGTTGCCATTACAGTGCGCAATGCATCGATGACGCGCGCGGACGTCGTAGATTGCATCGCCTTGACTTCTAACCGCTTGAGAGTACGCGTCGACCACGATCAGATACGAAACTCCTTCGATTGGTCCGGCGAAGTCAATATGGATGGTTTCCCTGGGTCAGGTAGCAGATGACTCGTCAGGTGCTGGTACTGTCGGCTTGGAGCGATGATGTTGACAAGTTGGACACGCAGCTGCGATGGCTTTGATGTCTGCGTTCAGTCTCGGCCACCAGAAATGGTTTCGGGCAGTTCTCTTCATAGCAACAGTACCTGGATGATTGGCGTGCACCGTTTCAAGAGCTTGCTCGAGAGCCGCTCGTGGAATAACTACTCGTGCTCCCCAAGTTACACAGCCATTGTGTGTTGCCAACTCGTGTTCCCGACGCTTGTATGGCGTGAACTCGTCTCCGGTCCAGTTTGAGCTAGTACCGTCTTGTAAACCTTGGTAGATCGTCGACCAAGTCGGGTCCTTTTTGGTTAGGCGTGCTATGTGTTGACCTGTTAGTGGTGGACACTCTATAGCTTCCAGGAGAAGTATATCCCGTGGAGGTGCAGCTTCGTCCTTCTTACTTGACAACGGCAAACGGCTGAGTGCGTCTGCATTTTGTTGTGACTTTCCTTGCCGGTAGCGCAAATCGTAGTCATAGCCTTCAAGTAGAAGGCACCACCGGGTCATGCGGGGTGAGAGCATTGCAGGGATATGCCGACCTTGGCTCATTATTCCCAGGAGGGGCTTGTGATCGGTGTACACAGCCACGTGTCGCCCGGCGATGTACTGATTGAAGTGCTTTGTGCCGAAGATGAGGGCTAGTCCTTCCTTGTCCAGTTGTGAATAGTTCCGTTCACTTTTGCACAGTGTTGACGCATAGGCAATTGGAACTTCCGCTCCTTTCTCGTTCAGCTGCGACAATACTGCCCCGACGCCGTAGGGAGAGGCGTCGCAAGACAAAACAAGTTGTCGTTTGTCGTCATAATGTGCAAGCACTGGTGCTGAGCTCAGAAGTGTCTTGAGCTGTCTGTACGCCATGCGCTCCTTCTCGCCCCAGCACCTCCTGGTATCCCTGTCAAGGAGTTGATGCAACCTTTCGGCAGTGCATGTTCTGTCCGGCAGAAAGCGACTGTAAAAGCTCAGCATGCTATAAAAAGCTTGCAGTTCCTTTTTTTGCTCGGTTCCGGTGCTTCGGTGATGGCTTTGACTTTTTCGGCTGTTGGTCTGACGCCCTTGTCTTCAACGTGGTAACCTAGAAATTCTATCGCCGGGACCTTGAAGTTACATTTAGTTTGAGAGACGGGGAGTCCAGCTTCCTCAAGGCGTTGAAGAACGGCTTCCAAACGCTGTAGATGTTCTTCTTCGGTTGACCCTGTGACCATAATGTCATCAAGGTGTGCTCCGGTGCTTTCGAGACCTGCCAACAGCGTATCCATAAACTGTTGGAACAGCAGAGGCGCTACCTAAATTCCGAAAGGAACTCGTTTTACGCGGAAGAGCCCCATCGTTGTTGTCACAGTCAGTAGCTCCGCCTTGGTTTTGTCTACGCGCAATTGCTGATACGCTTGCTGGAGGTCTATTTTGTAGAAGATCTTCCCTCCTCGTACGATGGACCGCAAGTCCGGTGCCGTGGGAAGTGGATATGCGTTTGGCTTAAGTGCGAGGTTGACCGTGCACCGATAACCTCAACATAACGGTAGTGAACCGTTCTTCTTGCAAACGGTCACTAACGGTGTTGCCCAGGACGATGATTTCACAGGCTCCAAAATGTCCTGTGCTTGTAGCTTGTTCAGCTCATCATGTACTGCGGTACGCAGAGCAACGGGAACTGGCCGACACTTCAAGAATTTCGGAGATTTATCTTGTCGTAGGTCTATCTGTATCGGTTCGCCGACATGCCCTTCGAGCTGTTCCTGGAATAGTTTATGTTTCGCCAGAAGATCTTCCAGAGTTCTTGGAGACACTGCGTATACTCCGGACGCTTTAATATTCAACGCAGGAAACCATGAAGTCTCGACCAAGAAGACTTGCTCCTTTTCCATTAACCACGTAAAGTTCAAAACGAGCTTATTTGTCCTTGAATCGTACATTGACAGGCAACTTCCCAGCCAGGTTCTTGCGGTCTCCCGCCCAGACGCTCAAGGAGAGGTCACAATGATCGAGCTTAGGTTGCCGTCCCTGCCAAGGATGTTCAAAAGTGCCGGAGCTGATTATTGTGTGTGAAGCTCCGAAGTCCACTTCCATGCTGAGAGGTCGACCATTTACGAGAGGTTCCGCGATAATCTGCGAGGAGTCTCCCTGTGTAACGCTGTTAACAGCGAACAGGTCAGCATGCGTCTCGTGTTCCGGTTCTGTCACGTGATGCTTACGACTTAGTGAAGTCTCTTTGAATTTGGCCTTACGCTTGAAACACGCCTCTTCCAAATGTCCCTTCTTGTGGCAAAATTTGCATATTGCCTTGATGTGCTTGCAGTCATCCGGTGAGTGCATGCTTGTACAGCGAAAGCAGGGTTTCTTCGCAGGCTTGTCGTCTTTTGCCGATTTCACTGCCGTGAAGTTCTGTACGTTACCTTCCTTCCTAGCTTGTATTTGGCGTTGCTGGCTGGTGGCAGACTCCGTCGCCAAGGCCATCGTGTAGGCTCGGTCGAACGTGATGTTCCGCTCGACTAACAGGCGCTGCTGAAGGTGCGAATCGATCGCGTAGCATGATCTCGGCAGTACCGTAGAAGAAACGGCCCCCGGAGTTTGCGACGTTTGTGGCGTTTGGACTGCCTGTGCCTCCCCACTTGACGAACTTTCTTGCGTAGTCCCAGAAGCTCTGGCACTTGTCACTGGCGTCACCGTGGTTGTGGTTGTGGCCATGATGCCTGTCACCGTTCCGAAGTTGCAGTGTACTGCTATCTTTCGGAGAGCGGCGACGTACTCAGAAATGGTCTCTGTAGGCGCTTGATTTTTTTGGTGGAACTTGAAACGGCTGAGCAGTTTCGCTGGCTTCGGGTCAAAGTGATCATTGAGGCGTTTTAAGATTTCCAAAAATCCCCGATCTTCAAAATAGTGCGCGCCGCCTATCGCGCAACGCCGGAAACTTCGAAATTTCGGGTGCGAGGCTGGAAAGCATGGTTGGAATACAACTAGGCTTCGCGATGCATGGTTTGGCTTGATACATGTGGGGCATAAAGTTCATGCGCGCAGTCTGTTCCAGGCGTTACCCCAAGACCCAGATTGAATAGTGTGGTCACTTCCCCCAGGAGCGTACAAAACCGACATACCCGTGACAAAATGTGTGCTGCAGATCCGTCAGTGCTCGTTCGGCTGCCATGGTGAGCCGTCCATGTTCCTTCTCCTCACGACAGCTATCCAAGCCTATTTTAGCAGGATACAGCCTGCTGCAGACGGATATCTAAAAACAAAAAAGAACTTGGCGTTCTCTTTACCATAAAAGTAATTCGCGCAACTATACGAAATACAGTGCGCCGGCATAGTGACAAACAAAAGCGACTCGCGAGCTTTCTTCATTCTCGCTCACGGTGTCTTGGCTTCCGCGCCTCTGTCGCAGCCTAGGAATAGCCGGCAGGCCTATTTGTTTTCCAACCAAACAGGGGGCGCTAGCAACACGCTCTGCTCGCGCATGCGCAGCAGCTCTTTTGCAAATTGTGGATTCGACTTCCGAAGGTCCTTTCGGCGCAGATAAGGCACGTACGATGTCAAAGGTCGTCTCACCGCACGATATCAGTAGCACTGCTCGTTTCTTCCCGGGGCTGGTGATAGTCCTTGGCTTCAAAATAGAAGTCTAAGCGTTCGAGCCATGAACTCCAGTTACCTCCGGGGTTAAACTCCGGAATACTTCCGTGAATGCCGTTATCTTCCATCTTCGAGCTTTGCCTAACTTCGCTCGTCGCCAGTTTGATATATTCTTCCCGATAAAGACACACGTTTATTTACAAGTCTAAACAGAAGGTCCGCCACTGTTCATGGCGTCGGTAGGAACGGTCTTTACCTGAGCGCGCGATGGAAGCTCGTATCGACTTTCTCTTCCTCTTCGCTTAGCGATACATATCAATCACTTTTACCCACACGTAGACGCTTGTATCGGACCGTCACTCATGCATGATGGAACGCTAGAACGCCGCTTTTAAGGTCGCTTCTGGCAAGCGTTGCAAAAGGTTTTAGATGGCGCGGAATAGCAGACGGACGAAGGCGAAAACGGACGCCGACGCGCAGCTTTCATGTTCGCGTCTGTTAAAGGGGTACTCCGGCGATATTTTGAGCTACCTCAACTAACTATATTTTCTGACTCCCCGGCCTTTACCCTTTCCGGTATGCTATTTAATATCGCGAAATTCATAATAGTTATTGCGAAATCGGCAAATGAAAATGATGCAAAAACCAACATTCAAATATACCCGCACTTTTCAGTGCCGTGACGTCAGTGGCGGGCAGGCTTGCCAGCCGAGCAAGCAGTCTAAAAAATAGAATATGCCAATCATTGGTTCCGTGCTGGAGCGCGGGGAATGAAGCGAGCGTCCAAAGCATTCATTTGACACCATGAAACTGCTTCGAATCAGTCGGGAACAAATTCTACACTCCAAAAAGTGAACCCCTGCCTTCCACTGATGTCACTTTTTCGTTGTTGCCAGTAGAGACTTTCAGTTTGAAAAACACGGTGAGGACCAAAACTGTAAATTCAATAACTTCGTGAAAAAAAATTATTTTGACCTAATATTTGGGATACTATTTTAGCAATGTTGTTTGACGAGTTTAGCAAAATTTCAAGCAAATCGGGGACCATGAAAAAATCGCCGGAGTCCCCTTTAAAGGGGTACTCCGGCGATTTTTGAGCTACCTCAACTAACTATATTTTCTGACTCCCCGGCCTTTACCCTTTCCGGTATGCTATTTAGTATCGCGAAATTCATAAAAGTTATTGCGAAATCGGCAAATGAAAATGATGCAAAAACCAACATTCAAATTTACCCGCACTTTTCAGTGCCGTGACGTCAGTGCCGGGCAGGCTTGCCAGTCGAGCGAACAGTCTAAAAAATAGAATATGCCAATCATTTGTTCGGTGCTGGAGCGCGGATCCTGGAGCGAGCTTCCAAAGCATTCATTTGACACCATGAAGCTGCTTCAAATCAGTTGGGAACAAATTCTACAGTCCAAAGAGTGAACCCCTGCCTTCCACTGACGTCACTTTTTCGTTGTTGCCAGTAGAGACTTTCGGTTTGAAAAACACGGTGAGGACCAAAATTGTAAATTCAATAACTTTGCGAAAAAAATTATTTTAACCAAATATTTGGGATACTATTTTAGCGATGTTGTTTGGCGAGTTTAGCAAAATTTCAAGCAAATCGGGGACCACGAAGAAATCGCCGGAGTACCCCTTTAAGCAGACGACGATAGATAGTGGTGTGGTATAGCAGACGATGCCAGAGGCTGCCGCGCGTCTGCTCCTACCATTGGCTCGCACGACTATACTCCGCGTCACTAGTTGCCTGCAGTAGGGGCGAAGGCAACGCCAGGCGAGTTGAGAAAAGGCAAGCACTAGGAAGGCTGGGGACGGGGAGAGGAACCTCCTCTCCTCTCTAACGTTCCTAGTGCTCTCCCTTCTTCCCCTCGCCCTCCATTGACCTCCTCGCCTGTCCCGCCTTTCTAGTGCTCGCCCTTTCTGTCTTCGCCTGGTGTTGCCTTTGTCTGCAGTGCACGCAAGTAGTGACACGAAGTATTGCAGGCGGTGTCAGGCTTCCACACTAGACGTGCCGGTTGTCGGAAAAATGGACACAATAGGCCTCCGAGCATGTTCGGTCGAATGGCCAAGTCGATCCAGTAGTAATGGGTGGAGCCACTGATCTATGGGTGGGAACGGGCCGTGACCTCCACCTAAATTGCATCTAACAAAGTAAAAATCGCACCCACAAAAAAACAAATTGTGGGAAAATTATTAGAAAGTTACGTGTCCCAGCTAAACCCTTTTAAAAATAGCATTTCTTTTTAATCTTTGGTGTCCCTTTAAGAATGCTTCAGAGGCTCCGGTAGTGCTGCACACGGAACACGGTAACGGTTTGCTAAAAGTACACCCTATTCACACGGGCAGCACAAAGGTAGATAGGTCCCTTTGCAATCGGCGAATGAGTCCACGCTCTTCGGTCGCGAGCACATGCGCGCGCGGAGAATCAAGAAGTAATTCGCAGCCGGTAATAAAGGTTCCTTAGCTAAAGATCCCTTTATGATCGTGTGAACGGGGTATAATATCCTTTGGTTTAGGGTGGTATCAACGCTGTTAGAACCATTCAGTTGGGAAACTGCCATAGAGCCTGCTCTGAAAAAGTGGCACCAAGCCGTACTCGAGAACCGAGCTAATGACGGTCGCAACGCCGCCATTGTTTTCCCGCAGCGGCCACACGGGGAACTGTACGGCTGCTTGTACTGGTTCGGGAGTATCGCATTCGATAGCGTCCGCTGTGACTGCTCTATTTTGGCTTTAATCGGCCATTTTGGCACCGAAACATATGCGGTGGAAGGATTTTCAGGGATGGCAGCGCCCGTCTCCCAAGCGGACGTGGCACGAATTATTCCGAAATTAGGACGCGCCTAGGTCGGGACGCGCTGCCTGAATTAACCGGTGAGACTGTATAAAAACAATAATAATTGTGCCGCAAACACATTGTAAACTAAATATTTTAGAAAACATCACGCCTGTAAGTTCCTATCAAAATAATTTTTTCCCCTTTTTTTTTACGCAAAACATGCTTTTCTAAAAGGTCAAAACGAGAGGGGGGGAGGGGGGGCCGCGAATGCCAGAAAAGTTTACTTCACCTGGCTCGCCGCCAGCTGAAGTACTTAAAACCTGAGGTATCCGCAAAAATACCGAGACGATAGAGAGTTTTTAGTGTTGCTTATATAGGAACAAACGCGAGCGCTGTGCGTTCACGTTAGCATGCGTGCTCCGCGTTGAGCATGCGCGTCGTCCGGTCATGCGCCGATCCAAGACCGCAGATTAAGCTCCGTGCACGTGCAGTATGAAACACGGAACGCTAACGCAAACGCTCGGTGCTTGCGTTCGTTCATATACGCGATACTAAAGGCCCGCTGATATAGCAGGGGCCCTAGCCTAACACAATTTGAACAATCGAGGCCTCCGAACGCCCGACTTTTCCCCCATGGAACGCCACCACAGTCGGATGGCGCCAAGCTCAGTGATTGGACCCAAGCCCGATGCGGAGCGTCCTTCGACGAGTTGATTGGGCACGAGGCCCAGCCGAGCACTGACGCGGCACTCGTGTCCAATCAGCGTCTTCGCTCGACCTCCCTGCGATGACGTCAAACTTCTAGTGCACAGGCCTTGATCATTCTAGGTGGTGTTGCCCATAGAGACTCGTCAAACGAGAATTCGGGGCCCAAGTTCCCGAAGTGCGCCGATTGGACTCTCGCGACGACGACGCTATGCTTTTGTCGCCGAAATAAAATGAACTGGGTGGGCTAGTTGGTTAAACATTGTGAGCACTAACAGCGCCAAGGACGAGTACTAGTAGAAGTAGTGGACAAGATTCTTGTGTACTATTAAGACGTCAGTTGTTAGTCAGCGCTCGTCCGGTCCACTTCTACGTCCTTCCGCTGTTTGTGTTCGTATTGTGGCCGAAGTCTGATCGGCGTGCTTCGCGAACGTTCGGCTCCAACCTGCGTGTTTAACGAGTCTAGGGCACTGGGTCTTTTCATAGCCCCCATTAACAGATGCACAAAACTCACAAGATTGTTTATCTAGACCGGAAACATCAGACACTCCCGCTGTCTAAAATTTCATTCAACAAATGTAACGTTTTTTTTGTTGTTGTTGTTTTTGTTAGAGATATTTTTATAATCTATGAGTTTATGGGGAGCTCATGCGCCAGTTTGAATTTTTATTCATAATAAACCTTAAAAAGATCAAGCTCTCTTGACTACTTCACTGATAGAATCACTGCTTCATTTTCTAGGTAAATTGTCTTTTGTAATAACTTTAAACGTGCGTTCACATTATAGCATAAAGTGTAAAAAAAGTATAAATGTCTTTAATTACGTTGCCATTCCTTTGTTGCAATATTTTATTGATGTTACGCTGTGCCTCTAACAGTCTGCATTTAATCCCCGTTCTTTTGTTTCTTGTTTCAGCCACCAGGCCGCGGAGGTCTTCCCCGCACAGCTGGACAGGCGAAAACTCCTCATTTCTAACCAGTCTTGTACACGTTACTAAAAAAAGTAATCGATTACAATTACTATTACTCTTGGCTAAAAAGTATTCGATTAGATTACTTGATTACTCGACGGCAAAAGTAATTGGACATTACTTAAAGAAGTAATCATTACTTTTCCGATTACTTTATTGTGTGAAGACACATCTTTAGCGCTAATAACAATGAACTACCTTCAACCTATATTTCACATTTGCACAAGTATTGAAGAAGAAAAACTGGTTCCCTCTTCGTGGTCGTTGCACCTTCACAATGCGGACACAAGCATAGAATTCGTTTGAAGAAGTTTAATGATTTGGGCGTTCGCCAGTGTGTGTGTGTGTGTGGGGGGGGGGGGGGGGGGCGGAGGGGGTTCTAGATCTTGTTAATCTTGAGCAAGGGTTGTCGCTCAAAGTTTGCGTCGCTCATTTTATTATTCACGTGTGGATGAGCTCGCATGTTATACAAAAGAGCAGCAGCTCCAGGATTTGAAACGGACCATGTGTAGTATCCATTAGCGGAAGAGATCGCCCCGACCACTTCTCAACTCGAAACATTGTTTGTCACAAAGACCACGTAGGGGAAATGGGAAAATATTTCGACTGGCTTTGTTATATTTTTCATCCGCTTTAGGCATTCTTCGGTTCTGGTTCTCCTACGGGCTGCGAGTAGGTACCCTAAGCAGGATTTTTTTAATTTTTTTTTTATTTCTGTGTGTGTGTGCGTGAGGGGGCTAGTTTGAATGAAGGACTTACAAAGCTACATTCTGCTCCCTCAAACCTCGCCCTGAATGGCCTTTGTCACGGACAGTGGCTTCCCTGGGGCTTCCCATTCCCAGTCCCAGCTCGAAAACAAAAAAAAAACGGACATTCCACAGAAACTGTACATAGAAAGGGATTGACCTCGTTTCCTACAGCTCCGCAAAAATCTTTCTTTTTTCCGTTCGAAAAAAAAAATGCAAATTTTATTTTTGTCATTTAAAAAAAAAAAAGGCGTGTGCCGGGGTGGGGGGGGGGGGGGGGGGGGGGCGTGGAAAAATAGTAACGGTTACAAGTAATTTTATTACTTAAAAAGGTAATCAGATTACTCTTGTGATTTCTGCCTAATAAAAGTAATCAACTGATTACAAAATTACTCCAAAAAGTAATCGATTACAAGTAATTTGATTACTTGTAATGCGTACGGTACAAGTCTGTTTCTAACCGTCACGTCTTTACCGCTGGGTGGCGCCGGTTCCTCTAGAGTGGCAAATTACATAACTTTATATGCATGACTCGCTATGGCACGCAATGAAATGTAGAAAAAAAATTCCGTCATGTACACCAAATGTAAACTTGTTAAGTAAAAAAAAAATTATAACGCGAAATTAGTACGCAATTTACTAATGTAACCTGTCTGATATAAAGCAGATGCCACGTAAAAGACTGTCTCAATCTTGAATAAAGCCACAAAATACGGAGGTGCTTTCAAATTCGCGATCGTTGACGATCGTCCGAACTTCCTTATTCACCACCGCTTCCCCGGACCGAATACCTTGAACACCAAGGGAGCAACTCAAAGGCTGTTGCTCTATATACAAGTATTGATAGCAGGGTGTGGCGTATGTTAGGCTCCCGCTTCTTGCCTCCTGATTGGTCCTGCGGCCTTCTTATCGGCTAATGCAGCAATTTCATTGGTCGTAGAGCGGTAATGAGAGGCTCGGGACTTTAAGCTGGAAGCGACTATAGCCAGTCAATCATCCAAAACACGCGTTTTATATAAAAAATAAATGGAGGAAATTTTTCATTTTGTTTCTGGAGCCATGTTTAGTATGTTTTGAGTCATTTTAAAAAAAGTAAATAGGTTAATCAATCTCGTAACAATCCAGAATTGGGCGACAGGTTACGCCATCTCGCGGACTGAACGCGAATGATCAAAAATGTTTTAAACGCCAAAAAACAATAAAAAATAAACAGTACCACAAACTGCCTACTCGGAGGAAAGTTGATTTCCCGAGCCTCTTCTTGGAAGCGCCACCGAAAAAAAACGTCGAGTCGATTGATATTCTCCCTCAAGCGTGGCGTCTGATGACTCCACTCTCCCGTTGTCTGATGCTAGACGTCTCGCCGTTTTTTCTTTTCTTTTTTTTTCTCCCCCCAACTCTTTGTCTTAAGATAGGTCAAGGCCGCGGATACGTCTCTCATATCGGTCTCGGCGCTCTCGGGGTGTGCCGGCGTTAGCAGCAGAAATCCCGCGAACAAACTTTCAAGGCCTCCGAACAAGCGGCCTTTCCGAGCTTCAGGAAGAGACTCCCTGCAAGAAACATACTAAAAAGAACACACAAAAAAACAACAAGATGGCTCAGTCGTGCGTGTTGTTTGCCTTTCTGAAGTTCAAACTTCCAGCGTGTTTGTCAACGAAGCCGAGTCCATCGGCTTCGCGCATGTGCGAGTCTTCTGTGATAGCGCATGCGCAGTTTGTACCCGAGGGCCCACCGTATACCGTATCGGACGTGCAAAAACGGTTCCCTAAAACTCCCTACTACCTAAGGCGTATTCTTTCCTGGTATAGCAATCCAATCACATTAATAAAAAATAATAAAAAAAAAAACTCTTTGTATACACATCGAAGTAAACATGTTTCGACGCTATGTTTGAGGCCTGTCCACCGATAATTTTGTCGCCATGCATCCGCAGCCAACACATACGAAGGAACTTAAGACTCCCCCCCCCTTTAATGTGAAACAGATCGCATACCTAAATTTAGTCCGCCCCAAGCCAGAGTACGCTGCTTCCGTATGGTCCCGTGGCAGAACTACCTTAAACGAGAACTAGAAAGTGTGCCAAACAAGGGTTTGAGATTTATTTATTCTGATTATTCTTTTTACACTAGTGTTTCTGGTTTGCGAGAGGGAGCGAATCTTCCTGAGCTCGCTTTAAGACGGAAGATTTCTCGATTGACGCAGTTTTACCAGATCTACCACCACAACCCCACAACCCTACGCTTAGAAAAATTGTACTCCCACGTCCCATTTCGTGTTTCCCAAGAGTAGACAACAGCTGTAAAATAGATCCTCTATTTGCCTCCACCACCTCCTACGCTAATTCTTTTCCCCCTTTGACAACATTAGAATGGAATGCTTTACCTGATAACATAGTTACAACTAACAATGTGGACGTATTTAAAAAGCTACTAGGTGGACATTTCGATCCCTGTGCAAACAATGCTGAGTCTTAACATGTTAATAACGTGAACTTCATTTATTTTTTATTTTTTGTGTTTATTTGCATTTTTTATTGCTGCTCATGGGTTTGTACCACTATGTTCTATATTGAAATGTTCAGTTTCTCATTCCTTCTGTCGCTGCTCACGGGCTTGTATTACTGTTTCTACATTGAAACTTTTAGCTTCCCATCCCTTGTGTAATGCCCTGTAATGGGGCCTTCAAGGTATTATGAAATGAAAATAAATAAATACCGCGTCATTTGTATGATGTACGGGCAGTGCGACCGCGACTTTAATACGGACACCTCCGTGGTCCTCCCTCAACAATTCGTTCGTAATGTGAGTATAGTTTCTAATAGCGAGACTAAATATACGCGCGTGTTTGCTCGGTTCGTACCCGCAAATTCTGCCTCGTTTACTTCGTTTAACCAGCAGGTATCTATATCAGCGGGAGTCCCTATTAACGCGACATGATTCTCCGTAAAATAGAAAGAAAGCTGACTCAAATTTTTATATCGTGCGTTTTAAGATGATGTTAGAATGGATGAAACATCATGTCTATTGGACCAACGTTACGTCTGCTTTGGCTACGATGATCCTGGAAGAAAAAAAAACAAAAAAAAAAACAGGCAGTTTTGTAAATCTATTTATTGTTGAAAATAATAATAATAATAATAATAATAATAATAATAATAATAATAATAATAATAATAATAATAATAATAATAATAATAATAATAAACTTTGGGGAGTGGGGCAATCTACCGGAGGAGGGCTTGTGCATCGATGACCATGGAGCTTTATTTTCCAGATTGACAGAGTATGTACATCGAATACCTCTCCTACAATAATGTCCATGTAGTAATGTATGCAAAGCGTAAAAAAATTAAGGTTTTGATCAGATGGACAACTTGGAAGAGGGCACTGACTATTCCATAACTTAGAAATAAAAGCTAAGAAAGAGCAAAAAAAAAAAGAAAAAGGCCAGAAAGGTCACACAGTTATAGCAACACAAACACAAATCAGCTGGGTATTATGAGCATTACTAATCAAGTTTTTATCAGGCACACCCGAAAACAGGTTACGAGTTCAGCAGTGTAGACTTCTTGGTTGATCATCTGCTACAAAGATATCACGTTTCTTTTCATGTACTGCGTCAGTGTGTATATATTGTTTTTTAAAGGGATGCTACAACGACATTTCGGCGCTTATTTCTTGGTCTATACGGGTTCCACGGAGCAGGATCCCATCGGGCACCCCAATCTCTGGTTGAAAAAAAAAAAAAAATGAAAGGCGTTTACAACTCCCTGTAACGCCGAACTAGAGCGCAGCTCCTGAGGAGGAGGAGGGAAGGGTACTGAGGGACCCTTTCCTCCTCCCCTCGTGACGTGTGACGTCACGACGGGTCCCGCGTGTTGCATTATGGGACATTTCCCACGATGCACCGCGCGGTTACGCCGACGCCAACGGCGACGCCGAAGCCGCTCAAGCCGGAAACGGGCGTCTAAGAGCTCCGCTCTAAAAGACAGGAATAGGAATTTTAAAACGAATGAAACGATTACAAAATGGCACGTGGTGGATGTCGATGAAGCCTCGTTTGTAATGTCTGTCTAGGAGCGTTAATATGTAGTGACGATGCACGTGTCGCCTAGAACAATAGCCTCACTGGTGCCCCAGGCGTGCAAGCGTGTGCAGCCTGCGCGTGAACGCATGGCGGTGGCCAAATGCCTTGCTTGCAATCGTCTTGTCGACGTCGGCCTCACGCCGCAGCTTTTGCTCGTTCCGAGAAAGGCTACGCCACGATTGCGCCGGATATGTCACGTGCTTTTCTCCGGTTTCTTTCCTAGCGCTTGCCAGAGTGGGAAGTTTATAACGAAAAATAGAGCTATTAGGCTCAAAATACAAACACTCCGTTGTCATTTATGATATTGTGGATCATATTCAGCATATTTCTGAACGTGAGCGGATATTTCAAATTTCGTTGAAGTATCCCTTTAAAATATCCTCTTCAGAAGTACGCTCCATAGGGGCAGATTTAGAAGGGGGTGGGGAAGGGGGGGGGGGCGACCGCACCCCCCCCCCCAGGTCCACTTTTTTAGAGCGCAGCTCTTAGGCGCCCGTTTCCGGCTTGAGCGGCGTTAGCGTCGGCGTCGCCGTCGGCGTCGGCGTAACCGCGCGGTGCATTATGGGAAATGTCCCATAATGCACCGCGCGAGCCCCCCCCCCCCCCCCCGGGGTCACGTGACCCCGGGGGGGAAGGGGGGCTCGCGCGGTGCATTATGAAACATTTCCCATAATGCACCGCGCGACCCCCCCCCCCCCCCCCGGGGGTCACGTGACCCCCCCCCCCCCCCGGAGGACATTGAAGAATGAGGGGAGGAGGAGGAGGGGTATACGCTCCCCTGAGTACCCTTCCCTCCTCCTCCTGAAGAGCTGCGCTCCAATTCGGAATTACAGGGAGTTGTAAACGGCTTTCATTTTTAATGGAAAAGCTTATATACCTTAGCCAAACGGTGAGTTTTAGAGCTCAGCTCTTAGGCGCCCGCTTCCGGCTTGAGCGGCGTCGGCGTCGCCGTCGGCGTCGGCATCGGCGTAACCGCGCGGTGCATCATGGGAAATTTCCCATAATGCACCGCGCGAGCCCCCCCCCCCCAAGGTCACGTGACCCCCCCCCCCCGGAGGACATTGAAGAATGAGGGGAGGAGGAGGAGGAGGAGGAGGAGGAGGGGTATACCCTCCCCTGAGTACCCTTCCCTCCTCCTCAAGAGCTGCGCTCCAATTCGGCGTTACAGGGAGTTGTAAACGGCTTTCATTTTTGTTAGATAAGAAATATTGGGTCAACAAAATAGATCTCGACGACGTTTCGGTCGTAACGTCATATCTCAACAGACCCCCCCCCCCCCTTACCCCCGCCAGCCGAACTCCAATTGCCCCCCCCCCCCCCCCCCCAAAAAAAAAATGAAAAAAAACTTGACTTATAAACTTGCAACTGGTAACTGTTGCGCAACTTATCCGAGTCCTTCAGTGTTTAGGCATATACTGTGAGAGCATGCATTGAACACAACGTTGCGTCAGGGGTCGGCGGTGACTCGGATTCTATCACACTCTCCATGCCCGAGAAATGGCGACCGCCTGGTTTTGCTTGTCTTTTTTTTTTTTTTTAAGGGTTGCATGGATTCCCATTAGTCTATTTGTCCTTATTTAAAAACGACAAACAACACATCCGTGATAGTCAAACTAGCCGCTTGTTACGAAGGTCTTTTTTTTTTTACGACGTCTGTAGCTCCGGTCCTACGCCAATCATTTTATTGTTATTTTGTCCTTAATAAAACGATTACAAAATTAGCGACAAAAAGAAAGATATTCCCACGCGCCGGCGGATTTAGAAACACAAACCTCTGCAAACTGGAACTTGAAGGAAAAAACAAAAATATTGCACAGCCTAACAAAAAATCTCGAGCTTTCGCTACGCTGTCTGCGTGCATTTCCTTTTTCCCAGACTGCCGTTTCAGACGTCTACGTCGAGTGCATTTTTTATACGTTTGCGTCCGTTTCGAGCACCGAGATCGCAACGACCTCGTTGTGCCGCACGTACAAACTAACCGGTGCCGACGAACTTGTACGAACTATAACAGGTACGTCATTTCAGGAGCCCTCAAAACGCGAGGGCTCGTTGTTACCAACAACTGCCGGAACTACATTTTTTTCGTCGTACGGGCGTTCTAGGACCATTAGGACAATTATAGGACTATTAGGACTATTATACATGGAACATTAGAATTTAGGACCACCAGGACCATTATACAAGGGCCATTATAGAATCATTTGGACCATTCTACAAGAACCATTTGCCAGGACCATTATGACCATTATAGTAGGACAACTAGGTCCATTATACAAGGACCATTAAGAAACCATTTGGACCACTATAAAAGGACCATTAGCCAGGACCATTACGACCATAAGGTCCATTATACAATGGCCATTAACTAGGATAATTGGGACCATTTTCGGACCATTATGGAAACATTAGGACCATTATACAAAGACCATTTGGTATATTACAGGAGCATTATACAAAAGAAGACACATTCCTCAATCAGTATCTTCAGCATACAGGGTGTATCAGCAGTATTACCTCAGCTTAAGAGATGTGCTATAGAAGGTGGTGAAGACGAGATTTTGTAATGGCTAATTAAGAGAAACAAAGCGCACCAACATAGACTATATACACCATGATCTATTCTCCACACAATGAACCATATGCGAAATTGTTCGAACGTCTGGCAACACTGTGCGCTGCCATCTTCGTCACGTCGAGGTTCCTTTGCTGTTCGTAAATTTCGTAGCGTTTTCAGTAACAATCGAGGCCTATACTGCTCCCCGTCATCGATCCTCACCACACTTGCGAGTTAAGGGTTAGTGTTGTTTTACACTCTTCTTGCGCAGGTAAGTGCTCGTCGCCCCGCCGTTTGCTGGTTTCTCGCCGCAACCACCATGGCGGACGTATACTTCATCTAAAAATTTGGCTTTGAGTGTGCCGGCAAAGTCACTGGCGCGGGCGCTTGGTTCTCGAAAGCGCTTTCTCTATGCGAGTGCTTGAGAAAGCGAAGGATTCTTGCTTTAGCGCCCTGGCCTTGGCTGACACCGAAGCACACTGGTGAGACGGAGCACGTTCTTCGGCGCCCCACTAGATGGCGCTGTGCATTTCGCATGTCTAGAGTTCCTGTATTAGCGGCGAGATGTTTTGGTGGCGCCCTCCTGTGGTTCCCCCTTGTGACGTCATTACCTTGCAAACAACAAGTTCGATGGTGTTTGTTATTAGCATGGCGGAAGCTTGAAATCATTGCGCTCTCAAAGGAACACTGCCAACACCGTCAAAATTAAAGTTCTTTCATTCCTCTTATTTCCGTCGATGAAAAATCTCCTTTCCGACGTCATAGTCAGCGTTCGGCCAATTGTGGAAGGCCGACCACAGCGACGCTTTCGGTCGCGCACGGGGCTAATAGGGAGTATTCACTGGCGGCCATCGCTGTGTGCGCAAATGCTGAGCGCGTGCCGAAGGCGAGCTTCCACAGTTCTTTTGAAACGTGCGTTTCGCACCATCAAGAGTGCCGGTCTTAGCAGCCTATTGATGTGAGCTCGTTCTGAGCATGCGCTCTAAACAGCACCCACAAATATGGCGTCCAGTGAATACTCCCTATAGGCTCCCTACGGTAGCCATAGTTGCGCGTTCATGAATGGCATGTGGATTCAGCTCCTCACGTGACTGAATTCGGCGAATAGCAGCGCCGCGCGTTCGAGGCGCGCGGCGCGCTCAAAAGCCGGGGAACGTACGCCGGGGCTCGTGCAACGTCTACTTTGCTGCACGATGTTTGATCCGGCTCCTCACGTGATCGGATCTCGGCGAATAGCGGCGAGGGCGGCACGCGGCACGTGGAATCAAACGCGCAACTCTGGCTCCCGTAGGGAGCCTATACAGGAACTCTACGCATGTCGTCTATTGACAAACAGGCCCAACTACACTTTTCGCATATGTAGCGGCGTCCGCATGAATATTGAATGACGTGCCCAGCTGGCTTGCGCACCAGTTACTTTGCCGTAGCAAATTACAAACCCGGACTGAAAATGAGCACGCCCAACGGATTTTAAGTTGTCCAAACGACTTGGCAAGTCCCTACCAGCCCTGGAAAACTACGGCATTTTAATAAAACGCACAAGCGACAGCGATGAAGAGATACTTCAACAGGAGGCTGGAAAACAAGTCTCCACCAGGTATTTGTACAACTCTTCTCTTCCCCCGGCCCGAATTCCCTACGCAACTTACACTAACCTATGGTATACACCCCCGGATACAACCCAGAAATGTTTAATGTCCCCAGACTGACAATATTGAATAAACCCCTAATACTCACATCCCAACATCTGAACATGAGAGCACGTAACCTAAACAAAAGAATGAAGGAATAGAATAGAAAAAAAACTAAAAAAGAAAAGGAAGATAGAGAGGCGGACGCAACAAAATGTTAGAAAACGAATACTTACATGGTCCAGAATGGTTTTCACAGCCGAGATGAACAGCGAGTTTACGCTGTGACATGAACGCGGGTATACGCGTCGGCAGTGTGGAATTCGCTGAAGATAGCCTCGTAAAATGATTTCTGCCAATCACGTCTTGGAAGAGGTGGGAGCATTCACTCACCCTAGGTACTACACTTTCCGCGCGCCGATGCCGTGTGTCAATGGCAGCACGTCAGCGTTGGGGTTGGGAACAAGTTGAGAATGCGAAAAATAAACACCACTATGTACCAGCCAAGGATAGAAATCGCTCTGCGTGCCAACCAGGAAAGGTCGGTCCGCGGATCATGCTGCGACGTCAGCATGACGTGCGCCTCGCTAGATCGCGGAGGGACGATGGCCCGCTGTAGTGAGGACGAGGGAAGAGCTTCTGGTGCACCATTTCACGGTCAGGAGCCAGGAAAGCCAAAATCACGTGCCGTCACGCGAGCATACACTTAAAATTCGATTGACCCCCCCCCCCCCCCCTGTTGTTTTTTTATACCTCCTCTGCAGAACCCAGGATCCTAGGTTCAATCCCCACCCCTGCCCGTTTCGATCTGGATGAGCATCGTACCGGAGTGCGGTCGTGTATCACTACTGCGTGATGCACGTTAAAGACCCCAGGCTAGCGGTTGTTCTGCACTGGCTAAATTGCTCATCTACAGCTGGGAGACTCGTCGCCCGTTGAGGCAGACCAAGTTCTAGGCTGTATAAACATACAACCCATTTTTTTATACCTCCTTTCTTGCCTATTTAGACTTATATGTTGTTGTTTTTTTTTATGAAAGGAAAAAAACACACACACAAACACTCCCGTGAAGGCTACGAGTTTCTTCTGAATTACAAACCATAGGTTGCATTGTCAAAGCAGCAGCGTGACTATATAAATTGGTTGTACATGGGAACCTCGGCGGTTTTAGCTTCGAAAGCAGCGCTATATTAGTGAAACGTCTAACAAAGAAAAGTGTGTTCCGCAAAATAGAAGCTACACCAGTTTATAAGCAGCCCTAGCTTTCTCTTTTCGAACTTTTCGGGTACTATAGTTTTTGTTTTCCTTTCTTGTGTCAGGTTCGGGTAGGTCAAGTATTCACCGGCTTGCCTGCGCGCTGACCATTCTTTTAGTTAGTAGTGCACCGGTTTTATGCAATATACGAGGGGCGTTCATAAAGTTCGTATTATCGGCAGAAAAACTTAAAAAAAACGAAACAAAACAGGCATCAACATGAGCGCGCGTCCCTCTAGTTTCCGCACAGTGAAACATCGCATAGCTATCAATAGTAGTGCTTAACGCCGCTACGGTGTCGAAACAAAAATGGCACCGCCCGTTGATGCCAAGCACATGCAGTGATCTGTTTTTTTCCATTTGAAGGGTAGCAATGCCAAGGATATTCATTCCAATTTGTGAGCGTTGTTTAGGGATAACGCCCTAGTTTATGACACTTTGGTTAAATGGTGCAGACGTTTCCAGTGTGGCCAAACAAGAGGAAAGCAATTCAATGACGACGACCAAGTGATTGCTGAAGTGGGGCGATTTCTGAACACTCAAAACGGGGACTTCTATAACGATGGCCTCCGGCATGTGGTCCATCGCTGGAAAAAGTGGGCATACCTTTTGGTGGCGAACATGTAGAGAAAGTCTTAACTCCTACTCGAGTTTGATTGCTGAATCTCTATTCCTTCGGGACAATGATACGAACTTCATGAACGCCCCTTGTACTAATAACGATGCGATACACGCCCTTGAAAAGACACTAACGCCTCCCCCTCCCCCCCAAAAAAAAAAAAATGTTTTTTTTTTTTTTTTTTTTTTTGGGGGGGGGGGTGGTTTTTTGCCAGGTGATTCATTATGGTGTCAGAAGACTACACAATCAATATTTTTCTATAGCGTCACATATATTTTTAATAGGGCAAAGAAAAAAACGAAAAAAAAACGCAACTGCTCGAAACCGATACCGATACTGGACTGGAGAGGGAGAAAAAATGTAGAGGAGAGAGTTGGTGGAAGCCACGTGGCTGTGAAATCTTGTTTTTCTTTAATCGACGTATTTGATACTTTTTAGAAGCCCCAAAGAATGGGTATCATATTCCTTTTCTATTTTTAATATTGAGTGTGTGTATGCGATCACCCGCAGCTTTGATTATATTTGATTATATTAACGTCACGTCTCCACAGAGAAGAGAGTGAGCGCGACCCAAACCGGTCAGTTATCGATCGGCGGCTTTCGGGCGGAAAGGAAACGAATTTCGAGCCGCAAACTGTGTTCTGGGTAGTCGGGCTCTCATATGTCATGTACAAATAATAACCTTGGCAAGCACAAATACTCCGTCAGAGCGTCGGAGTAACTCTCGGTGACTGAAAATGTGGTGCACGTTATGTTTCAATTACGGTCATCCAAAATTCATGGTGGAAGAGCTCGACTAGCGGAACGATCGACTAAATCCTACGCCAGGCGCCGAGGGCCGGGAATGTGCCGTCCGAGCGGTCACACTCTATCCGGGCAAAACTGAGTTCGAGCGGCACATTCATTTCTTACATCTTTCTGCTTGATCATAATCGAAACATCACGTGCACCTATTTTCAGCCATATAAAGGGTTACTACATTTAACTCTTGCGCGCTTATTAAAACCATATACCTATGAGCAAAACTGTTTCTCGCTACCACAGCTAGGGTATTTTTTTCGACTTCTGGTTGGCCAAGAGAGCATGCGTCTGGAGCACGGCCTGGCTCTGCCCGCGCCTCCCATTGACCAAACTCTCTTTATACACGTCTCTGATCTAAATAAAGACTATGGTTCTGCGAACGTGCCAAGCGTCTCAGCGTTTCAGCGAATACGCTTTTATTGCGCTAGCGAAGTCGCGTGTTTAGTCAGCGATGAACAAAAAGACAAAATCATGTCACGCCCCATCCTTTGTTCATCGTCACGGTAAACAACCGTTGTTGCAGCTCGTGTCTTCGCGGCACGCAATTACGCGACTAATGGCCGCTTAATTAAGTGAGCTGCCGACGCAGGTTTCAGCGCCTTGGCTACTCTCGGGAACGTGTTCCCCCGTAATGGGACACAAAGATGACGTAAAAAAAAAAAAAAATTCCGAGAAGCGTGTTACACTCAAGATTAGCTTGCAGTCAACCTTTTTTTTTCTTTTTCCTCGAAACATTGCCCAAGCTGGTAACACACAGCAGAGTGCTGCTGCAGTGTGTTACCAGCACTCTTGTAGACACATTCAAATAAAGTAATCACTTATAATTGCAATCACTATGGGTGAAAATGATGTGTTTATATTACTTGATTATTTCAAAATAAAAGTAACCGGCAGTTAATTGAAAATCTAACCGCCATTTTTTCGAATACACCACATTTTAAAAAACACAATTTTTCTTTTTTTTCTGTTGGTTTGAAAACGTTTTTTTTTTTTTTATGCCTTTCGTTATTCGATGAGAATGGCCAGATTATAAACTACCGATCTCGTTAATCCACCAATTTCAGTAAACCATCCTCTTGTCGGAAACTTGGTTCGAGTTGGTTCATTGCTAGGAAACTTGTACAAACAAAGGAAACAAAGGGAACTACTAGAAAGGGGAGGGTAAAATAGTAGCACTTACAAATAATATTAGTACTTCCAAAAATAATTAGATTACTCTTGCGATTGCTCTCTAACAAATGTAATCAAATCATTACGAAATTACTCCAGAGCGTAATCGGTTACAAGTAACTTGATTACTTGCCAATGAGTACCGTGTACAAGTCTGACTACCAAAGTCTCAAACCGTAACAGAAATCTCGTGAAGGACAGGTTTTATTATTTTTTTATAATTGTAACCGGAGCGCAACCGATAATTGGGGGTTTTAGAAAGTCGTTTCCACACGACCGGTTCGCCCTCGGACGCATCGGCGACGCCACTGCGCATGCGCGCGCGAGTCGTTCGGTACGTCGGGTTGCTCTTCTCGTTCGTTTCTCCCATTCCGGCCGCTGGAGTTGTCACCTCAACGCAGCCAGCACCTTGCAAAACTCGGGTCAAAAAAAAAGATGGCTGTCGGTTTGGCGACTGACTCCGCCGATCCAGCCGAGCGTTAGGCTTAGGACAGCAGGAGGCGATTTGCCATCCTGTTACTCTGCTTCATTTGAGAGGTTGGAACAAATCATTTCGAGGACTGCTCGCAATGGTAAGCTATCGTGAATGCTGTAAATTGCGCACGCTAGTAAATGTTTGCGATCTGCGGGCAGACTTGCTGCCGTGGCGACCGCGAGCAGACGAAATGATTTGGCATTCAAAGTTCAAGATGACGGAGACACACCACATACCTTTACGGTCGCTCAGATACTTTTTTCTCTATCTGGCTTCCCAGTTCTGGAAATTCCGACGGGCAAACGTTACGTCGGCCGTCTTGTTTACCTCAGCGTCGTCGGCCGTCTTGTTACGTCGGCCGTCTTGTTTAGACAACACGAGCCGCCGAGGATTTACACGTCGCAGAATGTTTCACATATTTACTAGATGGCGCCACCGGTCAAACACAATCATCGTCATCATCGTTTACACGGTTGCGCCAGTTTCACGATTCGCTAAAATATGTCAAATTTCACGTACAGTTCACGGAACGGACCAGCTGCACCGTTCGTGATTTCGGAACCGTGGGCTCGAAAAACGACTCGCTAAAACTCTCTATTATGAGTTTTAGAGAACCGTTTTTGGCACATCCGATACGATACGATGGGCCCACCGGTAGGAACTGCGCATGCGCGAGTCTACTCTGGTAGCGCATGCGCAGTGCATACCAGAGGGCCTATCGTACCGTATCGGATCTGCAAAAACGGTTCCCTGAAACTCCCTATAGACCCCCTTCAAAATTCTGCCCTCTGTTGGCAGCTGTGGAATCCCTGCACAATGGCGGACTAAAACCGCAACGTCACGGCACACTTTATGCGTTTGGCTAAAGTAGAAGATAAAACACATCCACAAAAAAAAAGGTGATAATCGCAGTGACGCAGCACTTTCGACGCTGTTCGATTGGCTCGTCGGCTCTTATCGTTGGCTGCGCCTCGACGTTCGCTATCTTATTGAATGACTAGTACGTTCCACGATGTCAGTTGTTCTGCCATTGTGTAGTGGTTCTGACCTTCTAGTAATCGGCACGCGAATTTCAAAAGAGGTCTATTAGAGAGTTTCAGGGAAGCGTTTTTGCACGTCTAGACCCCTTTCGACATACTGCCCTCTGTTGGCAGCTGTGGAATCCCTGCACAATGGCGGACAAAAGCCGCGACGTCACGGCACACTTTATGCGTTTGGTTGAAGCAGAAGAAAAAACAGACCCACAGAAAAAGGCGATAAGCGCAGTGACGTTGCACTTTCGACGCTGTTTGATTGACGTTGCACTTTCAACGCTGTTTGATTGGCTCGTCGACTCCTAGCACTGACTGCGCTCTGACGTTCGCTATCTTATGGAATGACTAGCACGTGTCACGATGTGTGTTGTTCCGCCATTGTGCAGTGGTTCCGACCTTCTAATAATCGGCACGGGAATTTCGAAAGGGGTCTATATGATACGGTGGGCCCTCTCTAATAGAATTGGCGATGAACAGAAACCGGAACCGAAACCGGAAAACAATTAACCGGTAGCCGATATGTTATAGCGGTCCAGCTTTATACAGTCCGTTAAGGCTTAAGATTAGGAGGGAAAGCTCCTCCCAAAAAGCCCTCTTTCCATTTTAGTGGAGTGAACACTGGAGAGGAGGAATCCAGCAGACATGTGATGCAGAGACCTTTGTAGGAGGTACTTGCCCTGTTTTTCTAAAACTGCAATAGTCTCAAATAATGTATTTACAAACAAATAAAACAAGGAAGAGAAACGCTCCGAGGCACTCCGAGGTAAGCGCAAACTCTACATGGCTTTTTTTTTTTAAGCTTTACAAATTTGATTAAAAGAAGAGCCGTGAAAGCTTCACTTATGCCGTTTGTGTACGCGAGTTACCCACGGCCAGGGGGACATAGTATATGGGGCGAATCGTAACGATCAGTCCAAAAATTAAGTAAAATTTGTTATTTAACTTTTTAATTAGTGAAAATAGACATATCTAGTTCCAATGGACCTCTTGGCGAATATGTGCTGCCACCTAAACACGCGAATCGGTTCGAGACTAGGTGACTGGAAAACAACGCGCGCCCAAGGCCTCTCCCACCCGTTCCACGCCCAAAACGTCACCTACATCCTGTTCACCCATTGAGGCGATGTGACCTATAGATACGGCTCCCCCAAGCTCACCTTTGTCCCCATCGTGCGTAATCTTCCGCCCCGAGGTCGACACAACGAAACCGCTCAAAGGCGAGAAATGCAAGATGGCGGATTGTTTGGAACTAGATACTCTCGAACCCAGGCGCATGAAATACTCCGCGCATGCGCACCGCGTATTTCTACAAAAGGTCCATTAGAAGCTTGCTGAGCGTCATTCGAAACCGCTAACTCAATGATTTTCATAAATACTATGAGCGCATGGGAAGCGTAGTAGGGCTCTAAATGTACCACTCGTGCAGCAGGTACATGGCTCGGGTTCATATGAGAGACGGACAAATCGCGCGGACGCCTTATCATACCGATATCCGAATATGAGGGACATCTCAAGGGGACTGGTGGCCGAGTGTGCTAGGAGTACACAGAGCGAAAGTTCTCAGTGCAGAACTCGGGGATACTAGGTTCAATTTCCACCCCTGTCCGTTTCGATCTGAATAAGAATCGTACCAGCGTGCGGTTGTGTATCACTGCTGTAAAAGCTTGCAAAACAAAGAAAAAAAAAATCAAGAACAACGGCAAATTGCATTTTTTTTTAAAGTTGTTTCTTAGTTTATAAAGTAACCTTACCTTGACAATCGGAATTCGTCTCTGAATGCACGTAAATGCAATTTACCTTCGCGTTTCTTGCATTCTTACATCACCTACGTGAATTGCCTTCATCTCTGTAAAATTCCAGTTCTCCCATAGACTGATAAATTAGTGTTCACTTAAGGAGTAATGCTCGAACGTGTCAGGAATGCGCCGACCCTGGAAACGACGCAGAAAGTACCATTCACAATATTATGGGATTCAATCTAATTCAGGAAATGAAAGCAAATCGAAAAAGTGGCCAGTGAGGGAATTTTTTCTAGTGCTGTCTTTTCATTTTCTTAATGGTACGTAAACACGCTCTTCAAAATATTCCAACACGATAATCAATTTCATAGACCAGATTGAATTCCCGTCTATGTTTTAAATACGATATGGTGCTTGGGACACACCTGACGAATTTTTGTAGACCACAATTTAAAGCAACGCAGTCGTGATCTGCTTCTTCATATACTATTCATAATTTTCATTCCTATGGAAAATTTTCATCGTATCTATTGACTGAGTGTGTTCATGTGCCGCAACTGGGAGCTCGTGAAGGAAGGGTGGACGTCGAAGGCCCCATGCTAGCAGTCGTACTGCGCTGGCAACATTTCTCATTTACAATAGTCTTTTTAGACTTCGGCTAGGTGGCGCTAGCTGCCGCCCGTTAACATCCATCCATTCATCCATCCAGACACGACACACATTGGGGCTGACTAATTTCCCGCTGTGTAAATATACACACCACATAATTAACTTTAAAGAGTGGACACGTGCTTTGTTTATTTCATGTTGTACTCCCAGATTAGACGTTTTACAAGCACTAACTGTATCAGTTATGCCTGAGTCCTACTAGAGCGACAAAAAGAAACAATTAACCGACACCGACCAGTCCCAAGCACGTGCAGCAAGCACACGAAGGTGCAAGCCTTTGGCAGGCTTTCACACTCTCGGTGCTTGAGAAGCGGGCACCAGTGATTGCAAGCTTGTCAAAGATACCTTTCCGTACACGCTGCAAGTGCTTGGGGCTTGTCGGTGTCGGTTGTTTCTGTTATACCCGTGTCAGACGGCGTTTTAAAGCTCCTTTTCACTAAGCTCCTTTATAAAATCGTCAAACCAGTGCACGCCGTAGAGCACGTGCGCGCGCCACAGAGCACGTGCGCACTCCACATCGCGAGCTGATTGGCCGATTTTTTTAAAGGAGCTTAGTGAAAAGGACCTTTAGAACGCCGTCTGACAGGGGTATTAGTCGCTCTAGTTGGACTCGAGACTTAAAGGGGTACGGAAACAAAATGTTTCCACACATTTCTTTGTTTAGATGTGGTCTGTATTGTGCCGACAGCCAAGAAACACTAGCCTAGTCAAGTGTTGTCTGGGCTGCAGGCAGAGAAGTCAAGTAAACTATTTTAAAACGAATTAACAGATTTCAAGATTGCGTCTGGTGGCGGTCTGTGAAGCTCAGTTGAAACGCCGTCACGTCATAAGTTCCTAAGAAGCAGCGCCCGCTCGCGGCAGTATGACTCGCTCGTGGAGTTACATACTCCTGAATGCGACTTGGCAGGGAACGCTGACGCGTTTGCTATACTCCGGTCACCCATAAGCTAAAGGCCGGTTCACACACTTGCGTTTGAGTGCGTTTGGCTGCGTTGCGTCGAGAACCGCGAGTCACCGGCACATCTGTGCTTCGTATAAAGCGTGGAATCCAATTCAAGGAATCTTCTTGGCGCGCGATATAAGCAGCAGGGGTGTCCTGGTTTCTCGCAGCCGCAACGCAGTCAAACGCAACTAGTCTGAACCAGGCCAATGCTACAGCCAATGCTGCAGCCAATGCTACAAGCGGGAGCTAGCCCGCGCACCTGGCTTTGAGACATGAAGTTCTGGCGCGAGCGCTTGTTTCTGGAAGAACGTTTCAAAGTAGCGACCTCGAGCTCTAGCCTCTAGTGGTTGCAACATTGGCTGCAGCCTCAGCTCCACAGTGCTTCTGCAACGTGCATTCCAAACGATCAAGATCGCCTGTTTTATGCAGACGTTAGATAGGAGCTTGATCTGCGGATACGGGGATCTCTGCCAGGCGAATTAATCCCCACCCCTTCCCCTCGGATGCGCTGTGAATAGCGCGCTCAAATATATGGCACCTTGACGTGTCGGCATGCTGGATCTGACGGTTATTTCTCATCCCTGGTTCTCTCGAACTAGTACTTCTGCGGTGTGAAACTTAACACGGTGAACCGAACGCACGTGGCACATACAATAGCGGCATGGCTGCAAATGACATTATGGGCAAGCTATAGTGTATAGGTCATAGGGCGTACGGTCCTCGGAGATTACTATAGACGAAATTGTCTTTTAGATTGTCACGCCTTGACGCCACCAAGGAGCAGGGCTCGCAACTGCAGTACCCTTCACCGTGTATAAACTATTGACGTCACGAGCGCGATACGCATTGCGCTTCTCGCTTGCCGACTTTGAAGTGAGGGGTAGAGAGCACAGAGAACTCACGCTCACTTCATTTCATTTCCGTACCCCATGACGCCTAATTTACTGTTAAGGGTGTGGTGGGTGCGGTTTCACTGCGATTAAGATACACTACTTTGCGTGCGTAGCGACAATGCAGACTGCGTCATAGTTAACCCTGAACCCCTCAATGACGCAACATCCTTGTGCGTTTCGAGAACCCAAATAAATGCTGACGAAATTAAATTTTCGTGTAACGCGCAATTACGGCTTGTTGTTTTTGTTTTTGTTTACGATTCTCGCCGACGTAGCTTTTAGATTTAGTCATTGTCCTCGTTGATACACCTTTTTTGTTGTTGCCAAGAAACGGTGTGCACAAACGTATCTGCATGATACCATCTTGAGATTTTCATTCCATGCTCCCACGCAGTTCTCCACCGTATTTATCACGCCTTCGAAGCTGAGTCTTTTTATGCACGCGTAGGCAGGTTGCCGCACTGAATACAAGCTTACTTGCGTCATATGCGAGACAACAAAGGCCGTTGTGCCGAGCGTGAGCTAATCGTATAATATGCGTCTTATGCGCGAGACATACCTCCCGGTGAGGACTTTGTTGCCGCGGCTGCCACTCGTTCCAGTTAAGTAGTCGTTTAAAGTTTTCCGGCTTGGGAATTGTCGCTTACCTTATGACGCAGTGTTTACAGTTCGCCGCTCGGTCGTGTCCGCCTGAATCAGTCTTTGACACCTTATCTTCCGGCAGCCTATAGCTCCGCTACTTATCGTCAGCAACTTCCTTTATTTGTTGCAATATAATGAACTTGGAGTCGGTACCACGTCGTAAGGCCGTCTAATTGACTCTGTTTCTATATCTTGTTTCTTACGTATTCGCCCGCTTTGGTTGCGTTCTGTTTTTGTTCGAATATTATTTCTGCATCTCCTAAGACCGGCGGAGTACTCTACCAGCAGCTCAATCGCAATTTATCAACACGATTCCGCTGCGTTGCAATTCACTTGTTTGTTGCCAGACTTCAAAAGTTGGATTTGTCATCCCCCGGCCACTTATTCCCCCTTTTCCAGATTGCATTATTGCGAGCGCATATGTGTGAAAAACGATGCGGAAAGCGCACGAATCTTGGAATAGTGAAAAGAAAACAAGTTAACACCATTAATTAAAAAAAAGGAAAACCGCACCAGGGTTTGGTATCTCTCTCACAGAACTCATAAAGGATGCCTTCGAAGAAACCATCTTTTCTCTTTTCGTCAGTAAATATGAACAAAAAGTCATGGCGGAAACGGACAGATTAAAATTAGGCGTAACACAACCTGTGACCTTTCGGGTGTCTGTGACGTCCTTCGTCAATCCTAGGTTCTCCGGCATAGCATGAAAGAAATTTCGAAATCCTAAATTCTTCGAAATTTTCGGAGGATTTTAACACAGCTGTTTAAGATTTTATACTCATTTCTTGTTTTATGCGGCTTTCTGTGGTCCTTGCCCGGTAGGCTTACGGTAGCGCGTAGGAGCAGCAGCGACAACTCCGTACACGAACCGTGCCGGTGTCGTACCGGAACTAGGGAGTTTTAGGGAACCGTTGTTGCACATCCGATACGGTATACGATGGGCCCTCCGGTACGCACAGCGCATGCGCTACTACAGAACACTCGCGCGCATGCGCAGTTTGTACCGGAAGGCCCATCGCACCGTATCGGATGTGTAAAAACAGTTCCCTAAAACTCCCCGGTGTTCTAAAGCCTGGTTCAGACAGTTGCGTTTGACTGCGTTTGACTGCGTTTAACTGCGTTGCGGCAGCGAGAAACCAGGGCATTCCTGCTGCTTATATCGCGTGCCAAGATGATTCCTTGAATTGGATTCCACGCTTCATACGAAGCACAGATGTGCCGGTGACTCGCTTTCGGTTCTCGACGCAACGCAGTCAAACGCACTCAAACGCAAGTGTCTGAACCTTCCTGCCGTCCGCATATCGTTGGAGCTATGCGACCTGAAGTCTGTTGACTTTCGCTTAACGTCTCGTCGTCTGAGAACTAACATGCGAGGTTTGAAGGGATACCGAACCAAAGAATTTTGTGTCCGTAATAAGTGGCGCACGTTCTTTCCACGAGCCAGCAGCCGCCGGTGTGCGCGAGCACACGCAACGAAAATGACGTCAAAGACCTCAATTCGCGCTTAAGAGGACAGTGAAATGCATGGGCTTCGGGCCAAAGGAGAATAAATACAGGTTTTTCATCTCTACAAGTGAAAGCTGCGCGCTTGTTAGACCAATTAATCGTCTACCTTTTACACCAGACACCAGTGTGTAGATGAAAAACGTGTCTTTATTCTACTTTGGTCCGAAGCCCATACATTTGACTGTCATCTTAACCGCGAATGGAGGCCTTTGACGTCATTTTTGTTGCGTGTGCTCGCGCACACCGGCGGCTGCTGACTCGTGGAAAGAACGTGCGCCACTTATTATGGACACTAAATTCCTCGGTTCAGTCTCGTCGTCTGAAGACAAGCATAAGCGGTTTGCAAGACGCAACTTTTTACTGCTTTCTGTTTGCGATTCGTCGGGTGCGGTTGAAGCGTGTCGAGTGGATTTTCAAAAGAAGCATCGTCCTTCCCTTTTGTTGGCACGTGAGCTTCTAGAGGAAAAGCAGACGATGGGTGCAGAGCACTTAACACACACAATAACAGACGGAGGACAGGAAGAAGAAGAAAAAAGAAGTATGGGCTCATGACTTCAACACGTGTTTGACAGGCGTGAGGAGCATACACACGTTTGTCTTCGACTTTCGGCAACATAAACGAAATCCGAAGCCTTTAATTCGATAATTTGAAAGGACGTTAATATAGTTACTGAGGACTCTGTCGAGAGCGTGCGACACCTATAGGGGGCGCGCCGCTCCGCCTTGGCAGATGGTTGGCAGCGCCACAAATTACAGCTTCCATGTCACGCCGCATAATGAAGCGCTGCCCGCTCCGACCTACTTTAATCATAGAGTTATTATAGTGTAAGCTAGAGGTTCAAATGGCGCTAGACGCGACTTCCGGGATGCAAAATGAAGCAGACAGAAACTGTAACGGTCGCCATTTGTGAGGTGGTCCAGCTAGTGGCGCCCTCTTAGTGTAAAGGGGGGGGGGGGGGGGGGGGCGTGAGTGTTTTTTAGAAGAAGTAAAGATGAGTTCTTCACGAGCAGCCGTCGGTGTCGGGTGTCTTTTACTGAGCTCAGCCTCACAGGGGTTGAGAGGTAGGCCCTGAATCCTACATGGTGTCACGAGTGGTGGAATATGGCAAGCTCTGATAGCACAACCGATTCCACACCCTGGTGGGACATCGCTTTACGCCAGCCTGACAGCTTCGACTTTTCAAACGCGGAACTGTGGCCCTCTTGGCTATCGCAGTATGAAGACTACGCCTTTGCATCGGGTCTTTCCTCGGCACCTGAAGATGTTCAGGTACGTCTGCTACTCTACTGCATGGGATCGGAGGCCCGAAGCTTGCTGCAGTCCTTTTCTCTGTCCGCTGAGGCGCCATACAACGTCGTGGTACGGTGTTTCACCGAGCACTTCGTCCACCCCGTGAACGAAGTATACGAATCGTCGCGTTTCCATCGGCGGGTCCAACAAGCGGAGGAAACCGTAGATGCGTTCTATGCGGAGCTGATGCGTCTGGTCAAGCGCTGTAACTATGGCACCCCGGAGGTCGAGGAACGTCTTGCCAGGGATTGTTTTGTCGTCGGTATTCGGGACTCTCAGCTGTCTGACCGTCTTGGGCGTAACCCGAAACTCACGCTCAAGGACGCGTGGGTACAAGCGCGCCAAGCCCAAGACGCCGACAAAGAAAAGGCAACCAAGGCAGGCACGGGTAGATCTGAAACTCCAGGAGGTCAAGGTGTCAATCTTGACACGACCAAGCTCGCAGGGCATCTCAAGCGGCGCGGCACTAAGCCTAACGCCACCAATGCTGCTCATGACCAGTCTACTCTGAATCCTACAGAAACCAGTCTGCTTTTGCGGTGCTCCTGTGCACTCCCATGAGAAAAAGCGCTTGCATTCTCTCTCTACGCCGGAAAATAACATGGATCACTTATGTTGTTTGGGTTGTACTGAATAGTATGTACCTTCATTATCATTGTAAAAGTTTAATTGCTTTAGTGGAAGTATTTTTCTTCACATGTGAACGCTGTTAACCTTCGCTATATTTTAGGACCAAACCTCTTTTTCAAGTACACAAAATTAGCGCAAAGGACGAACACAGGAAGAAGGAGTAGACAAGACAGACCGCTACTTACAACTTTATGAGAGGAGAAAGAAAGACAAAGATAAAATTGAAGACTAAAATCATAGAAAGAGGATACGAGGAAGCTCGAGAAGACGAGGAAGAAGACAATATCAGAAACATTTTAGAAAAAAATAGGAATGAAGGAAAAGAAACATATTTAAAAAAACAAAGAAAATATAAAAAAATAAAGACTAACCTAAAAAATTTGAAAAGGAAGATTTTTGAAAAATAAAAAAGAGCCTATGAAAAATAGTGCAGGTACTGAAGTTCCTTCGTTGACAAGTTTATTGACGGAGCACTGACACACGCATCCCTAGCTCTCGTTGCTACGACGTGGGCTTCATCTATTTCCCGTGTCCTTTTGTCAACACTTCGTCGCAGGATCATTGTGCGAGCAAACAACAGGTGGCACCCACAGTACCACCCGCGTACTGCTAGATGTCCCGACAGTGCACATTTAAGAGAGAGAGAGAGAGAGAGAATGTTCTCTTAGCTAAATGTTGATGCACCGTCATGACTGGCCCAGATATGACTTCCCACAAGACATCGGACACTCGCAGACGACACATCCTCCTCCTCTCTCCTCCTCCTCCTCCTTTCCTTCTCCTGCTCTCCTCCTCCTCCGCTCCGCTGATCAAAGGTTCGCGAAGCGCACCTTCGGACAGCGGGAAAACGACGTCACGTGATCTCAACAGCATTTCAATTTCGCCATTAAATTTACCGGAGAAATTAGGGAGTTTTAGAACAACGTTTGCAATTTTAGCGCAAGCTATCATTAAATTTAGCGCTTGAGTTAGCGCACGCTACGTAAGAGAGCTTTAGAATAGTGTCACGAATGACAAGTGATGCAGAGGCGAATGACTGAGTAAACTGAACGTTTAATGGGGCGAACTTGTGCCCAAAAATAAAAGGAAAAAGAAAGATAACAGCAGAGCGTCGCGGGCGTCGAAGGCGGCGAAGCAGCAGGATCGAACGCTGAGGCGAAACTGACTTGGCTCGCCACGCGAAGCCCCTTATGTACACGCGTAGGCTTCTGGAATAATCGGCGTAGAAGGTTCGGCGTGTAGAACTTTCTAAACTCGAACAAGCAACACGGTTCTCGAATTCACCAGAACATTACATTAGATGTCAACAAAAAGGCGACCCCGCGTCCAGGAATCGAACGCTGTCTTTTCGCGTGGGAGGCAGGCGCTATAACCGTTAGGCCACGCGCGCGCTGCCTACTTGGCAAGCTGCGCGCGCGGCATTACTCCCCCCCTTTAAAAAGTGCATCGCCCCGATGCAGCACAAAACAAACCAAACAAAAAAGAACGGTAAGCTAAAGAGTCATTTAGAACACATAAGGTCCACAGTCCTATCGAGCGTAGTACGGCTTCATGCGCACGACGTGGACGACTTCTGGTCGTGGAGGGCGGCGTGATGAAGTTCGTGTTCCGTCGGGCATCACCTCGTAGTTCAGATCCCCGAGTCGACGAAGCACTCTGTAGGGTCCGAAGTAGCGCTTCAAGAGTTTTTCGCTGAGACCACGGCGGCGGATCGGTGTCCACACCCACACCCTGTCTCCGGGCTGGAAGTGGACGTCCCGACGACGAAGGTTGTAGCGGCCAGTGTCGACTCGTTGTTGGGCTTGAATACGGTGTCTGGCGAGCTGGCGGACTTCTTCTGCCCGTTGGGCAACCACCTGGGCGTCGTCGCTTCTGTCGACAACCGGTTCGTGGGGTAACATCGCGTCCAGCATTGTCGATACTTTGCGACCATGAACCAGCTGGAAGGGTGTCACTCCGGTGGTCTCTTGCACGGCCGTGTTGTAGGCAAATGTGACGTACGGCAACACCTCGTCCCATGTCTTGTGCTCCACGTCGACGTACATGGAGATCATGTCGGCGATGGTCTTGTTGAGTCTCTCTGTCAGCCCGTTGGTCTGCGGGTGGTACGCCGTTGTGCGCCGATGGCTGGTGTAGCTGAGACGAAGGATTTCTTGCGTCAGCTGGGCCATGAACGATGATCCACGGTCTGAGATCAGAACTTCGGGAGCGCCGTGCCGGAGGACGATGGACTCGATAAAAAATTTGGCGACTTCCACAGCAGTCCCTGCAGGAAGGGCTTTCGTTTCGGCGTACCGTGTGAGATAATCTGTGGCGACGATAATCCGGGTGTAGGAAAAAAAGTCCCCGGAAAATTTGGCCCCGGAAAAAATGTCCCCGGAAAAAATGTCCCCGGACAAAATGTCCCCGGAAAAAAAGGCCCCAGGTGGAAAGTAGGAAAAAATGTCCCCAAAGGATTTTTTATCTCTGGGTTTCCCTGATCCTCATGGCCTTCGGGCGGTCCTGTCATATGTCCTTGGGGAAAAGGCATTGTGTGGCAAGTAGGAAAAAACGGCCCCAACAAATAGGGAAATATACAATTCAGTAAAGTATTTACACATCGCGACACTCTTAGCGCGAACACGACATCGGCGTATTTTCAAATTTTACTTAGAAAGAGTATTAGTGGGAACGAAATTTTACCGTCTGCATAATATCCACAAATAAGCACTCTCAGTACCTATAATAACTTTAATGACAATTAACCTTTCATTTCTATAAGAGAAAGATAAAAAAAGCTAGTGATCGCTTGTTCGCGTTAAGTGTCGCGCTTTTTACCTATTTGGAAATAGTACACAAGTACCTCTCACATTTCCCAAACACAATCATTTGGGTTCGGCTAGAAGTGTTATAAATGTTTATTTCACAATGAAAAACAAACAAAAACATCGCGCTTTTTACCTATTGGGAAATGGTACACAAGTACTTCTCGAATTTCCCGAACACAATAATTTGGTTTTGGCAAGAAGTGTTATAAATGTTTATTTCACAATGAAAAAACAAAGAAAAACAGTTGAGATGCAATGTTACAAAATCAGGAATTAAATGACACACTCTAGATTCATACACAAAAGTCAAAAGCGGATCGTGCGGCAGTGGAACAAATGTGCCTTTGGGGCCATTTTTTCCTACTTTCCACCTGGGGCCTTTTTTTCCGGGGACAAATTTTCCGGGGACTTTTTTTCCGGGGACATTTTTACCGGGGACGTTTTTTCCGGGGACATTTCTTCCGGAACCCCGATAATCCATCTGTTTCCTTGCGCCGATGGTGGGAAAGGACCAAGTAGATCCATTCCGATCTGCTGGAACGGTGCGGTCGGAGGAGCAATCGGTTGCAGAAGACCTGCCGGCTTCGTCGGCGGTTTCTTGCGTCGCTGGCACTCGTGGCAGGATCGGGTGTAGAGGTGGACGGTTTTGGGGAGCTTGGGCCAGTAATACTTTTCACGAATACGGGCCAGTGTCCGGCTGTAGCCAAGGTGTCCGGACGTCGGGTCGTCATGACATGCTTGAAAAATCTCCTCTCGAAGGTCGGCCGGGATTACCAGCAGCCACGGCGAGTTGTTGTTTCCGAAGTTCTCTTTGTAGAGCACACCTTGTCGAATGGCGAAAGTCGGCAGGGTCCGTGAGAAAACACGGGGCACGGTACTCCCGCCCCCTTCCAAGTGCTCGATTAATGCGTGCAGCTCAGGATCGTCCCGTTGACGTCGTGCCATGTCGTCGGTGTTGACTGCTCCTAGGAAGCACTCGTCGTCATTGCCGTCGCTGCAGCCGGAAGGGGTTTCGACGGGGGCTCTGGACAGGCAGTCGGCGTCGCTGTGCTTGCGGCCTGACTTGTAGACCACAGTCATGTTGAACTCTTGTAGTCGGAGACTCCATCGAGCGAGGCGTCCTGACGGGTCCTTGAGGTTCGTAAGCCAGCAAAGCGAGTGGTGGTCCGTCACCACGCGGAACGGGCTCCCGTACAAGTACGGACGAAACTTCGTGATTGCCCAGACGACCGCAAGGCATTCTTTCTCAGTCGTGGAGTAATTTTTCTCCGCCTTGGACAGTGTCCGACTTGCGTAGGCGATGACTTTCTCGATGCCTTCTTGCACTTGAACCAGTACTGCGCCGAGTCCCGCGTTACTTGCGTCCGTGTGAATCTCGGTTTCCGCATCCTGATCGAAATGACCAAGCACAGGAGGAGTCTGGAGTCGTCGTTTCAGCTCGTCCAATGCCTGCTGCTGCTCCTCGCCCCATTCGAACTTCTCGGCGTCCTTCGTGAGGTTTGTGAGCGGTGCGGAAATTCTAGCGAAATCCCGAACAAAGCGTCGATAGTAGGCGCAAAGTCCAAGGAATCTTCGCACGGCCTTCTTGTCTGTCGGAGCTGGAAAAGCCGCGACGGCGCGAGTCTTCTCGGGGTCTGGGCGGACGCCTTTGTTACTAACCACGTGGCCTAGAAACTTCAGTTCGTCATAGGCGAACCGGCACTTTGACGGCTTGAGTGTGAGTCCGGCGGTCTGAATGGCTTGGAGAACAGCTCGGAGTCGTCGCAAGTGCTCGTCGAAGTCAGTTGAAAACACTACGACGTCGTCAAGCTAGACGAGACAGCTCTGCCACTTCAGCCCTGCGAGTACGGTGTCCATGACACGCTGGAATGTTGCTGGCGCCGTGCATAGTCCGAAGGGCATCACTTTGAACTCGTACAGTCCATCCGGCGTGACGAAGGCTGTCTTCTCTCTGTCCCGTTCGTCGACTTCGATCTGCCAGTAGCCGCTCTTCAGGTCCATCGATGAGAAATATTGAGAGTGGCGCAGCCGGTCCAGAGTGTCGTCGATGCGGGGGAGTGGATAGACGTCTTTCTTCGTTACCGCGTTCAGCTGCCGGTAGTCCACGCAGAACCTAAGCGTTCCGTCCTTCTTCCTAACCAGCACGACTGGAGAGGCCCACGGACTGCTTGAAGGCTGGATTATGTCGTCGTTCAGCATTTCTTCCACTTGCTGTTGGATGACCTCCCGTTCTTTTATGGAGACTCGGTACGGCGATCGGTGCACAGGGAGCGCGTCGTCGTCGGTGACAATGCGATGCTTCGTAACGGTGGTTTGGCGCACCTTCGACGACGTCGTGAAGCAGTTGCTGTATTCGGCGAGGAGGTCACTCAGCTGCCGTCGCTTCGGGCCTGGAAGCTTGGGGTCAATGTCAAGCTGCGCTGGCGGCGTAATGTCTTGCTGAGGTGGCGATGATTCTTCAGCAATCGTGGCGATTTCGGCGGAGTTCCAAAGTTCCTCGACGTAGCCCACAGCGGCACCTTTTGTGAGGTGTTGCGTTTCTTGTCGGAAGTTTGTCACGAGGACCACGGTGCGCCCATCCTGAAGTTTAGTCACTCCTCTTGCGACGCCTATTCCTCTTCCCAGGAGCAATTGAAGGTTGCCTTCAAGAACAACTTCGTCGCAGGTAGCGGCATCGGTCACGACAGGTACAACAACACTAAATCGCGGCGGTAGGTTCACGTGGGCGGCAGCGACTCGGACGGCGGCTGACGCTATTTGGGGTTTCTCTAAAGGCGGAACAGGCTTGCGCAGCGTCAATCTGTTCTCACCAAGGTCGATGACGGCGCCGTATTCACACAGAAAGTCCATGCCGAGGATGACGTCTCTGGAACAGTCTTGTAGAACGACGAACTTCACAGGGCACGTCTCACCGTGGATCTCGACTCGAGCAGTGCATCTCCCGACTGGTGTAATGAGGTGTCCTCCGGCGGTTCGTATTTGAGGTCCATCCCACGGCGTCATGACTTTGCGAAGGCGGCGGGAGAGCCTCCCACTCAAGACTGAGTAGTCTGCTCCGGTGTCCACGAGTGCTGATGCATCGTGGCCGTCGATGACGACGTTTAGGTTGTTGGACACCGTTGCAGGCGCGTCGTTGCGTTGCGTAGCGTGGGGAGAGTGGGAGCGCTCCGTCGTTCTTGGAGGCGCTTTACTTCGGTCGTCTTCGGCAACGCCACCTCCAGGCGTTGCCGCACTTAGTTTTCCCGACGAGATAGGGGGGACAGGCTGTCCCGACGAGAGCGGCGGAAGGGCGAAAGCGCACGTCGAGGCGAAGGCGAACGGGAACCTCGGGTTGGAGTCGGCACCGGGGACAGGGGTCGTCGGAGATACTCCTCGATGTCTCTTGGTCGCTCCCCATGGCGAGGTCGCGGGTCGCTCGGCGCGAAACCTCGCAGGCCCATTTGTCGGTACGGGCACCTCCGATAGACGTGATCGACCTCGCCGCAGTGATAACACAGCGGTCGTCGATCGGCCGTGCGCCAGACATCTGTCTTCCTAGGCGCCGGTTGTTCAGTGCGGACGAGCTGGGGTTGCCCTTCCCGACGTCGAAAAGTCTGCGGTTCTGGTAGGTCACGGCGAGATGGCGTCGAATACTCCCGGGAAGCTAGAGCCGGTCTCCGAGCTACCGCGGCATAGGTCAGAGAAGGCTCCTCGGGTACTGCTGCGCTGGCAGGAGCCTCGGGTTGGAATGCCCGCTGAACTTCCTCGCGGACAACTTCGGCTTTTGACAGCGAAGCAGGCTGGTGGGCGGCAGGCAGAAACTTCTTAATTTCCTCCCGAACGACGTCCCGTATGATGTTGCGGATGTCCGGGACGCTGCAGCTGGACGGCGAGAGGGCAGCGAAGCCGGGAAGTCTCTGGTAGTGTGAGGCCCGTGCGTGAAGGGCACGTTCGATGTTGGTGGCCTCAGTGATGAAACCTTCGACGGTGGTAGGCGGGCTCCGCACGAGTCCCCCGAAGATGTTTTTTTTTCACTCCCCGCATTAGGACCCACAACTTTTTTTCTTCGGGAGCGTTTGGGTCGGCGCGGTTCATGAGGCGGAGAACGTCTTCAACGAAGCTTGTGACGCTCTCATTTGGCCCTTGGTGTCTTGCTTGAAGAAGTTCTTCGGCACGCTGTCGTCGCTGCTGGTTGGCAAAGGTGCGTCGCAGCTCGGCCTGGAATTCTTCCCACGACGAAATCGATGCTTCGTGGTTCTCAAACCAGGTGCGTGCCCTGCCTTCCAGAGCGAAGTAGACATTCTGAAGGCACTGCTCTGGTGTCCATCGGTTATGGCGGGCCACTCGTTCGTAATGTTGTAGCCAATCCTCAACGTCCTCGTGGATCTCCCCGTGGAAAGGCGTCGGAGTCCGGGGTGCGACGGGCAGGTAAACGATGGTAGAAGCGGCCGGGGTCTGCGACTGCTGGTCGTCCATTGTCGGCCTCGTTGGCTGTTTGGTCCTGGGCGGCAGAAGTCCGAATTCCGGGCGTAGGCCTTGGGTGCGACGGCTGAACCGGATCTCGGTAGTGCCTTCGGTGGTTCTTCGTGGGCTTGGCGTCGGACTTGCACTGCGGGCCCTCGGAGGGGTACGCGGCAGGGGCATGCGGTACCCCGCACCTCCACCAAAATGTCACGAATGACAAGTGATGCAGAGGCGAATGACTGAGTAAACTGAACGTTTAATGGGGCGAACTTGTGCCCAAAAATAAAAGGAAAAAGAAAGATAACAGCAGAGCGTCGCGGGCGTCGAAGGCGGCAGGATCGAACGCTGAGGCGAAACTGACTTGGCTCGCCACGCGAAGCCCCTTATGTACACGCGTAGGCTTCTGGAATAATCGGCGTAGAAGGTTCGGCGTGTAGAACTTTCTAAACTCGAACAAGCAACACGGTTCTCGAATTCACCAGAACATTACATTAGATGTCAACAAAAAGGCGACCCCGCGGCCAGGAATCGAACGCTGTCTTTTCGCGTGGGAGGCAGGCGCTATAACCGTTAGGCCACGCGCGCGCTGCCTACTTGGCAAGCTGCGCGCGCGGCAATAGCGTTCCTCCGCCACGACGCAAAAGCCCAAGCATCTCGCGCTTGCAACGCCACGAAGATGAAGCCACAATTTTTACTTCACGCACGAAATGCCGTAACTTGAGAAAAAAACAAAAAAACAAGATTTTTGGTCTAGAGTCACTTTTTGGATTTGTTTGAACGTGAGAACGCGACGCGAGCGATCGACCGGTCGTGTCCGCTTGCGTCGCCTTGGCAAGAGAGGTCTCGTGTACTGACCTTCGCGCACAGTACCTTCGCCGAGAAATGTTCGCGCGTCGCAGGCATAAGTTGGCGGTGATCGTTTCTCATCTTACTGGGTTTTTCAAACCGAGTGCAATGTCGTCCCGTATTGAAAATCGCAGTCGCGAGGAAGCCGCCGACGTCGCCCTCACGACGCCGCCAAAGCGGCCGCAGCCATGATCCATGGAGGGGCGTCAATTTTTAACTCTGCTCGTCTTGGCTTTAGCCAACTTCTCATTACGAATCCACCTTGTAGGAGCGCAAAAGCCCTTTGCGTACGCACGCAATTTCACAAAAATAGCGTACGCTAAAATACCGCACGCAAAGCGTGGTTAGCGTTCGGCGCAAGAGCAGTGGCAACGACGCTATTCTTTGCGTTCGCATTGTTTTAGCTTGCGCTATTCCTAAACTCCCTATTATCGTCACGTGACTTCAACACCAATTCGGTTTCTTCGCTAAGTTAAGCGGCGAAAATGATGTCCCATGACTTCGTGTTGTGTCAGCCATGAACAAATTCAGTTTCTCCACCAGATTTAGCGGGAAAATGGACGTCACGTAACCTCAACAAGAATTCAATTTTCTGCGAAATTCAGCTGGGCGGTTACGCCGATGGCGACGGCGACGCCGTGAAACGCGGAAACGGGCGCCTAGCTGCGCTCTAAAAGGGACAAGAAGGTATTTCCTCCATGTTCGCGGCGGCATCGCCGGTCGAACCGCAGCTGCTGCCGGGAGCATGTCCAATGGCGGTGACGACAAGGACGGCAACTTGAGTGCTTGGCTGCTTTTTAGATACTTAGCACTTTTAGAATGGTGCGTCAAATTTGGATTGCATTAATAATAACTGTTCATTGCTGTTGCACCTTGCAGAGTCTCTGATGTGCATTAACAACAATGGTTCAATAGATCGTTCCGGTTGTCCCGCTACGCTATATGCTAGAGCAGGGGCTCTCAAATTGGGCCCCCGAAGGCATTCCAGGGGTCCTCGAAGCGCGGCCTCGTCAATCAAGCCCGGAAATAAAAGTTGTCTCTTTTCAGATTGAGAAGAAACGTTCCAATTTTCAGGGGGGGTTTCTCGTGTACGTGTCAATATGAGAAGTCCACTTCACACCAACCCTTAGCTATATCCATTTATTAAAACACTATCACGATTAACCTATACTTTCCCTTCCCCTCACCACGAACGGGGTTCTCCATCATCTTCGCCGATCCACAAGGGGTCCGCGAAACATTAGTGGCTGAGAACCTGTGCTTGAACGAATCGACTCCTGCGCAAGCGCGGTGCTAGCGGAGAAATGGCGGAGCTGCGGAGGCTAGCGGAGGTAACGCAAGTTTAACAAAATGGCGAGGCACACAGCGCGGCGTGCTTGCTTTGGTCTCGCGAGTATACCATGCCGCATGCACCCGCTGCGAGATCGCTCTTGTCCGTGGTGGATGAAACCTCGCTGCTGCGAGAAGTAGCCGTGGTCAGTTCATTCCAGGAGTGCGACGGATGGCGATTTATCATTGGCATGCTACGTACGGCCACTTTCGTCGTGTTACCTGTTGCATGACGAGTAGGGTGTAGGTGAAATGAATCATCGTGATCTTTGAAGTTTTTAGCGTGAGTGATCACGTATACCTGCCAATATCGCTGCTCTATTTGAGTCGACCTGTCTACGTTTCTGCCCCCATCACCTCCGCGGAAAACGTGTACTCACGAAATATAGCGTACGTACCATACAACGAAAGCTAATCCGCGCAGCGTTTATTTCAGTTCTATGTAAAACAGAAAAGCATATCCAGTCGACAAGAACGAGCACTGCCTGCGACGAGCGCCAGCGTCCGACACAGGTTGTGTGTGGTCCGTCACCACTGAGACCTCGACCGTCTTGCGGGAAATATGCATTTGTCGAACACAACAGCTCCGCAGCACAAGAAATGAGATTGAAACGACAATTCGGCGAAGGAACGAAGCAACGAGCGGGTCCCGAAAACGAGGTCAACTATTCATTGCACGGTCGACATAGACCATCATCACGCGGCTCCCCTCGTGTCACAAAACGAGTGCGGCTGTACACGACCGAGCCAACCCGGCGTCAACAAAGTGGATTTCCTCAAGCCTACTTGTCGCAAACCTACTGGACGTACATGTAAAAAGGTGTAAAGATGAACATAAGCTTACACGATAATACAATAATATTACATTTAGATAGCGACACATTAAATAGAGGATTGCTGACAATTGCCCTTAAGCCTTTATTTTATATGTTAGCGTTAGTGTCCGACAGAGTCGCTAGTGGCGTTGCGTGAGCTCTCGTAACGCTATATATTCTGCAGCGGGTTGCAAACGCACTAAAACATGAAAACGCGGCTCCGCTACGGTACATATAACGGAGGTCCCAACTGACTGCGTATAGAGTTGCGGGAGTGACTAAACGGTTCACTAAAACTCTCAACATGGTCAGGCATTGCTTCTGGTTCAATCGCTTGTCCCGCAGTTGTGAACGGCAGCGGCTCAAGCGTATGCCCGCCATATATATTTTTTCATTTATCCGGGCTGGAAAATACCCGTACACGAAGCGTTTTTGTCGAAATCACTATGGGGCGAGCGACATCCACCGGTGCTGGTAAAAGACAAAATCAACGTGAAAAGTATCTTTCACTCCTCTTATTATGAAATTGCTTTTCGGTCGCCGGCGGATCTAGTGGACGGGCTGGGATTGAGATGATCGCGGTGGTTGTTGTCGCCGGTGCATGAAGGGGATCTATGATCTCATTCGTTGGCCTTGTTTTCTGGTATTGGTCGAGCCAAAACCACTTAGAAAACGAACGTGCTCCTCTTCCTCCTTGGAACGTCACACCAGTTGGATGGCGCCCAATCGGCAATGCGGAGAGCAAGTCGTCTGCGTCTTGCGCAGGAGTGGCGGTGACGTAAGAACGACGCCGAAATCGTACTGGCTGATTGAAAAAAAAAAAAAATAGGGGATAGACCTCAAGGCATCGGGCATTTAACTCTGCCCAGTGTTTTTTATTTTGTTTAATCAGCCAATAAGAGTTCGGCGTCGTTCTGACGTCACCGCCACTCCTGAGCAAGAAGCAGACGACTTGCTCTCGGCATTAGACCGATATGCCGAGCGTCATTCGACGCGTTCATTGGACACGAGGGCCAGCCGAACGCTGGCGCAAGACTCGTGCCCAATTTTCACTGGATCTTACTTCGATGAGGACGCAATGCTAATGCACGGGCTTCGGGGTTCTGGTTGGTGCGAGCAGATCACGTGACTTGGTGCCACCAGCGTCGCTGCGACACTTCGGAAAGTCGCCCATGGGTTCGCTCCCGTGGCTCTTAGCGTCGCTCGCGGTTCGTCGTATGGCGACGAGAGGAGTTGGTGGCGCCACCTCGCGGGACCCCTCCTGTGACGCAGATGGTAGGATGCGAGCAGACGACACGCTATGTCAAAGCACGGAGTGGCTATGTTAGTTCGCGTCTATGCCAATTAAAAGTGGTTTATTAAAGAAACGTGTATGATGTTTTTGTGGGTGATCTTTCTAATGAATAACAGCGTCTCGAAGTTGCTTTTTATATTAAAAAAAAAACACTTTAAATTTGAAAACAAAAAACCTGGAGCTTCATATTACAGCTCGAGTGGCGTGCCTTAGGGTTATTCAAAGACTTTTTGATTTTTTTTTTTATCTGTGGAGGCTGTTGTTGAAAAAGGTTTTGCATTCATCAGTGTAAATGACGTGATGTCTTCTTGGCTGTGCACGCGCGCACAGTTGTGTTGCAAAGCGCCGCACACTTGTTTTAGCTACATTGAGCTTGCGCGACGCTTCTATTCAAGTGTGACTCGACAGTTACTGGCGAGCAAATGCTCGTTCGCAACTGACGCTTAGCTCCCCCGAATCTAATACGTGGCAAAGAAGTTTTTCACATCGCCACTTCTGCACGAAAAAAAAAAAAAAGCAGAAATTTTCATAAATTATTAAAGTGTCGGCCTTGGCCGGGCAAATTCAGGCGATTGATTAATTTGTTCTATCCTATTTTCACTAAGAATTGTTTACAAATTTAAAATTGCTCGCTGAGAAGCGCATCACACATTAGGGTCCGCAAACATTAAATATGCAAACGTTAGTAATTCATAGCAGGTGTATTCCTCATTTTTTGGGACGCTGAAGTATCACCGACTTATAATTTACGACTTCGATCGCGAGAGGGTCTTCAACGTTTCGCGTCGACCGGGTGAATGAGCAGGAATATAGTTGTGAACGAGTGCGGAAGCCAGCCAGCGCTTCTTCCTGCCAGTTATTTTGAGAAAAATGTTCGATTGCTGGTCTACAAAATGAAAAAAAGGAATCAACTCGGAACTAATAAAAGACCAGCACTCACAGAACACATTGGAACCAACAGGATATACGGAGTCGCTTTCACTGAACTGTTTACTACACACGCGAGAGGTTCTCAAATGTCGCTTTCCTATTTCGATTTGATGAGACATTCCTTTCTTAATTTTATTTTGTCGGAATCATAATAAAAAAAACAAATGCACCCTATTCGCCGTGGTAGACGCTGTAGTGGGATGAAGCGCTGGGTATTCTACTTTCCTCATCCAACTTTTTGTATACTAGGGTAGAGAACAGCGCACCTCCATCCGAGCGCTTCGACTCCTCAGCGCCAAAAGTGTTTGTGAGCACGACTACGAGTGCCACGGTTTCAAGCTTTGGTGAAATGTCCTACTGCAAATATCACTTCACCAAATAAACGCAACGCGTGAAACTGGCTTTGCCGCGCGTTACCCCACCAGCGCATGAAGCGAACTGACGAGCCGAGGGATCCAAGATCTCCGCGGTCTGTCCCAGTCTGTCCTACCCATGACGTCACAAACGATGATGATGATAGCTAGAGAAGTGTCCCCTGTAGTTCGCACACGCCGCCAATAGAAACGAGATTTTCTCGGCCGCTTTAGTTAATCCAGAAGCAACAACTCGACCTGTGACACCGACTGACTTTTTTTTTTTTTTTTTACTGCTTCGGTTACTTTTTTGTTGAGCCGGGAGCACCTTGACGGGGAAAACCCGAGTGTGCTGATTTGACTTTAGCTTTGAAAGTAGCACAGAAAATCGGGGCGACAACAGGCCGGCTACGGGAGAGGTTATCGAGCCAGCGTCGGGTGCTGGTTTCGGCCCAGTTCTGGTTTTGCGCTACACCCTGCCGAACCCGGCCCGACGCCAACCACCGATTCCGGTGCCGACAACGGCTTTCAGCTACGGCCCAACAATGGTCAAAACAAATTCTCCGGCAATGGGCCCGGCATCGGCTGCCGATTTCGGGCCGGCATTGGCTCCTGGCTACGGACCGGTTTTGGTTATTGATTCCGGGCCGAGTGCGGCTTCTAGCGACGGCTTGATAATGGCCCCGTGGTATTGGGTGGTATTGGATCGTCATCGACTGCCTTCTCTGTGCCGAGGGTGGTTGGTATCACCCAGCCACCTGCAACTGTGCTAAATTAAAAGTTACTAAAGTAAGTGAGTTACACTTATAAATATGTTATTAAAGGGCCTCTGACACGCCAAAAAAAATATTTTTTTTTCATGCTAAACGTTGCAATGGCATATCAGGACATTACAAAAAAATTGTTTCACTATAGAGTTGTGTAGTTTGTTTATAAAAAATAGAAATACGAGGCCCAATTCAAAGTTCCCGCCGTGCACTGTGACGTAACAGTGTACCGCAAGGTGTCGGGGCGGTCAGAAGGGAGGCATCGCCGGAAGTCACGTGAGTTAATTGTTTCCCTCCTCGTGCTTACCGCGAGCGCGTGTAATATTTTTTTAATATTTTTGTTATTCTCCGCACCTCCACGAGCGATCCAAGCAGACAAGGTTTCTTTTATTTGCTTTTCATCGCTTAATGTTGCTGTAAAGGTAGAAGAAGCGGAGTCAGTGAATTGACGTGATCAACTACAATGCCTAGAAGGTGCTGTGTGAGGGACTGTCTCGGTATTTCAGCAACTGAAGAAGAGATCACACTGCATGCATTTCTGAGAGACATACATCGGCCGCATGAGCACCCAGTAAACAAGTTCTACTCATGCTCTAGACAAAATACGTACTTTGTGCTCGACGTTTACTTGTACTTGGTACACTCACCAGTTCGTATTCTTTAGACGGCAGGCATCTACAGCCTGGAGAGTATCCGATGATTCAACGACCTCGGTGTCTCAACCTTCAATGCGATCGGGCGTGTCGTATGCTAGCAATCCTAATTTCTGTGAGCGTTCTAAATTTTTTTTTTCAAAACTTGATAGCTTGTTTTGCTCCCAGTATTATCGGACTGACGGCATGCACTCGTACACTGGCTTGTACACGCAACGCTTTCATCATTGACCTCCATCACGTCGATCCACTGACTCTTCGTCCTCAAATTTTACAGCACGCAAACTAACCAACGGTGCAGGGATAAAGAGCTAGTGGAACTGAAACTTCGTTTTCTACGATCGCTCGTACGAAGAGCAGAATAATAAAAAGAAAAAAAGTCTTAGGCACGGTCGCGGAGTGCACGAGGAGTGAAACTCACGCGACTTCCGGTTAACCCACTTTTAGTGACGTAGCTCGATGCCTCCTTTCTGACCGCCCCGACACCTTGCGGTACACTGTTACGTCACAGTGCACGGCGGGAACTTTGAATTGCGCCTCGTATTTCTATTTTTTATAAAAAAAGCTCCGCAACTCTATAGTGAAACAATTTTTTTGTAATGTCCTGATATGCCATTGCAACGTTTAGCGTGAAAAAATAAATATTTTTTTTGGCGTGTCAGAGGCCCTTTAAAACTTAAAACACGCCCAGCTATTGGGTTTTTTTTACTAAATAATTACCTTAGATAGTTTATGTAGTTTCCTCACAGCTCAGTGATGTAGCTTCGTTAGTGGTACTGTACATTGCTGAGAGTCGCAGTCGTACAGGACTGGCCATATTTCTACTTTGAGCTGCGAAGTATGTTAATAAATGCATTTATGCTGAGTAAGCACGAAACTATATTAAGCCATAACTTGCATACAGTTAAATTTCAGATTTAGTAACTTAATTAGTGTTTCTTTTTATTTATGTTACACATTCACAAGTGCAAACTAGTTAGGTTAGGTTAGGTTTCGTGACACCCTCTACATTGTTGTACATTTTATAATTAAAGAGTAGGACAGTTACGTTTCCAGGTTGACTGATACATTAAATAAGGAGTGAAGCAATAAAGAATATATATACCTTTATCTTGATTCAAGCAGGGTTTCGTGGATGCATCTATTTCATCTTTCATAAAAACTCACTTTTTTGGGGCAATTGTGAAATGAGTCACAAACGGTAAGGTCGGCGTTTATTTTTCAAATTATTGACCTATTGAGTTGGTAGAGGCAAGACCTGGCGTTTCTCCAGCCTGTCGGGGATGTATCTTTGACCAATTTTTATTCCCTGCTTTCTTAACTTTTGCGGCACTCTCAAAATAGAGATTAATATAGACCTTTTCCGTGTACTCTCGTCCCCAGCCACCTAATAGGCGTATCCGGTATGGCCGACGAAAAAATAATAAAACGTTTCAACCTGTAATAGTAAAAAAAGAGAGGGGAGGCAAAACGAGAATGTGTGACGGTTACGACATATATCCTAAATGCCTCGTGGCGACGGCAAAACAATGTTTTCGCCCATACTGGAAGTGACGACAATTCAAGATGTCGGCGCCCTCGCGAAAAAGGTCTATACTTGATGAATGTAAATAATCAATATGCTTAAGAATCGAAAACTTCAAACTTTGCATATATGGCGATTCCTGGTAAAGTTTGACAGGCTCTGAATTACAACTGCTTTTGGAGGCTCTGAATTACAACTCCTTTAATAAAACTTACTTCCGCAAATTTCTTGAGTCGCACATTCCCGGAATTATCTAGTATAAAGAGCAAAAGGGTCCCTCCTCGGTGTTGTTTACTTGAAAATTTCGAAATATTAGGGGGAGGGAGTGATCGCCCCCTTTGCCCCCCCCCCCCCCCCCCCCCCCCCCCGGTTTCAGCGCCAGTGTGAGTGACGCCCGCCCCTGTCACCGGCTACCGCCAAGTACTTCAAAATCCTGATGTCAATCATATCTTCCTTCGCATTTTTGACGCTGTTGAGGATGCCCTCTGCAAAAGATCACAGAAACAAATATATATTTGCGGTCACATTTATATTATGTGAAAAGCACAAAGATTGAAAACTGAGATACGTTTTTTATTCAACATTTCTATAATGTCAAAAATAATTTTCATGCTCTATCAAGGGGCGATATTTTCCAGGCAACTTTGCTTTAAAATGCCGACGGGCTCTGCGATCTCTCTTTCTCTCTCTCTCTCTGTGTATATTAAATATATATATATATATTTTTATATATATATATATATAATATTTTTTTCTTTTGAAAGAGTTTCGTTGCGCATCAGGGGGAGCGAAAGGCTGAACACGCGATAACGCCGACCGTTACATTCTAGTGTCTAGAGAGTAAGAAATTATTGTCATGCGTCTATACAGTGCCTCCTAAAACAGATAGCGGCAAACCCCCGAGAGGCGCGCAGAGTCGAGAATAATGTTTGCAGATAGCGTTTTTGCAGACACGTTATAGACCCTTTTTTTTGCAAACGCCGCCAGGCGGTGCCCCGCAGTCTTTGACGTCCCAGCGAACTTCCGTTTCGTAAAAAGAATTAACGAAGTACACCATAACACCGCTGCTTGAAACGTCGATAAAACATTCAACCACCAATTCTCCAGGCGAACGCCAAAGCAGCCCAGAAGCGCGAGATCTGTTCAGATTTTTCGAATATTCTTGTACACCAACTTTTCTCCCACAAGACTTTTAAATCGTACAGACGAAGGCCCTCGCTAAATCTAGAACGTTTTTTTTTGTCCGTGTAGCATTTATGCTTTGTAGCACTGGCGACATAAGCAAGCTTGATAGGGGTGCAAGGACGGAGTGACCGGAAGTCGCTTGGGACGCAAGAAGCGGTTCATGTTTGTAAAATGTAAAAGGGTCTAACGACGAAAATAATTCCTGGAGAAGGGGAACAAGAGGGACAAAGAACAAACACAAAACTCTAAACACAGCTAGGTGACTGGTGCGCGACCGAAAAATATCCGCCTGGTCCGTCGCTCGCGCACCAGTCACCTATAGCTGTGTGTTTGAAGTTTTGTGTTTGTCCTTTGTCGCTCTTGTTCCCCTTCTCCAGGGATTATTTTCGTCATTCTTATCCAGCTCGCTTGCACCTTTGCATTTAATTGCATTATTAATTAGAAGGGTCTACACAGATGTAAGTGCGCGCTGCAACTTCCGCTTCCAACTGATCTGGTGTGGGCATCGCGGAGACGAACAAAACTGCATCCTTAAAACTCGCTTTATTATTACTGCTGATGCAGCGCGGGAACCTCACCAAAAATGTGTATCGCAAAAAAAAATAAAAATTTACTAAATTCTCACTTTGCAACTTGCTGCTGGAAAGAACAAAAATCGCTGCAAACGGTATTTTCGCTATTCGTTTCTGAAACGGTTCCGGCGTGGCAGTAGGAAACTTTTTTTCAGATTGTTCCTATACTTACGATATCGATATCCGATGGGGTACTTTGCGTGATCAAATGCGTCGACAAATTATCCGGTATCGTTAACGGACTTACCGAAACGATCTACTAATGCTCTCTAGTAACGTTAAGGATATTATGGAAACGGTTTGTTAAAACGCTCTATTCATTAAGTAGACGTGTGCGAAGGCTATGTTTTGAATCAAAATGCGCCACGCCTGCTTTGATTAACGCGATTCTATTCGACTATGCAAACTTCTTTGCAAACTCTTTTTAAGAAAAAGGTCACACTTCCACATATCACAAATTAGGAAATCTTTGTCTTTGTCTTGGGGTGGAGAAACAAAACGAGCTGGAAAGAAAGTAATCTTGCGGCAACACTCCTCGCAAAGGCACTGAACAGAAGCGTCAGAAGCTATAGCTGTCTCGGTGACCCCATGTCCCGCCAGAAACAATGCGCTCATGCGTAGTGGAGATGAAACCACGTGACCATATAAATAAAAAAAAAAATCCTAACATATTCCATCATAGCATTTTGCTTTTTACGTCTACTTGCTTATGCTTTCTGAGAGAGCAAAAGACGTCACCAAACGGGCGCATTGACGGTCCCAAGAAATATTTTGCGACAAGGAGCGTTTTCACGCTTTTGATCCGCGAAGTTTGCCGACAAAACGAAGGCTAAAAGAAAAACATAAACGAAACGGAAAGACACGGGTTGGTCAATTTCTATCGGTCTTTTTTTTTTTCGATTATATTAGTGGGTGTTGGTGCTTTAGAATGGAAGAATACACGGAACCCACCGACTGCGATCGCAGCCGGTCAACGGCTTCTCTGTCGGGAGTCCATCGACTCCTGTGATGGCCTTCACCGTGGGGAAGCCGTCGGGTCTGATCGGACTCAGTTCGGCCGCCCGAACAAGCACGCCCTCTCGCCCTCCTTCTTTTTCGGGAAACCATCGGCCACCGTCGGCCGGATTTTCCCGTTAGAATCCCGCAAAATCCCAGCAACGGCCCGACATCGTGCGCTACTTGGGTTGTACGCTACATTGAGAAGCTGATCGCAGCCATGAATGAATGAATGGATGCTTATGGCTGTAGCCTTGATGACTGGTGATAGCTTGCGCCACCTAGCGAACACACTCTAAAAAATATCTGGTGGTGAAGAACTCTTTTTGGTTTTTCGGTTTCTCTCTATTTTGCACCCTAAAATGTTGTTTAGACGGAAGAGCTCCAACCAAAATCCCAGAACACGGTTCAGCCCGACATTTTCAAACCTGCTCACCTCCCTAAAATCTACAAGCCTGACGTTCCCTTACGACCTATTGCAGACTTCTTGACCTCGCCGCTTCGCGCGCTTTTCAATTACTTACACCAGAATTTGGCCCCTCTCGTGGGAAATACGTCAACCTATGTGAAAAACACCGGCCACTTTGTAAAGAGTGTTTCGCAAGTAAGACTCAACGACGATGACTGTATGGTATTCTTCGACTTTGTTTCACTTTTTACAAGCGTCCCAGTTCCGTTGGCAGTCACTGCAGCCAGAGATGTACTCGAGAAAGACCAAAACTTGGGCTCAAGAACAAGCCTCAAGGTGGATGAACTGCGTCGCCTATACTCGAATTCTGTATCGGCAGCACATATTTCAGTTTCCAAGGTGAACTGTTCAAGCAAGTCAGCGGAACTGCAATGGGTGCCTCCACCTCTGTCATGACGGCAAATTTTACCATGGCAACTATCCAGCAGAGAGCACTACGATCTTTCGCCAGCAGGCCCAAAGTGTTCGTGCGTTATGTGGATAAGTGTTTGTCTATTTTAAAGAAACCAGATGTCAACCATTTCTTGGCCCACTTCAATTCCATTGAGCCTGCCATTCAATTCACCGTCGAATGCGAAAAGGATAAAACCTTACCATTTCTAGATGCATTGGCGGAAAAGAAAGGGGAAGAACTGAAGTTCGCTGTGTATAGGAAATTAACGCACACCGGGAGCTACCTTCAGTTCGACTCGAACCCTCCCAAGAGTCACAAGGCGTCAGTGGTCTCCACACTTCTATCCAGAGCAGTGACTTTCTGCTCATCAGAGACCGACAGAAGAAAAGAGCAGAAGACCATCATTGCTGATCTGAAGAACAATGGCTACAGTCAGAAACAGCTTTGTTGAGAGCATCTCCCGTCACAATGGTCGCACGTGCCAGAACAAAAAGCCATCACAACACGCGCAGCCTCGGCCCATCGCGCGCATCAGCGTCCCCTATGTAAGCGGGACTAGCGAAGTGTTGGCGCGTGTGCTAAGGAAAGAAGGCATCCAAGTGTCACACAAGCCTGTGTCCACACTGGGACGATTCATGCCGCGACCCAAAGATCGCCTCCCAAAAACAAGAGTACAGGGATTGGTATACAAGATCCCATGAGCAAAGTGCCCCGCTACTTACATCGGCGTGACGAAAACCTTTGCTCGGGGCATAACACAGCATAAGAACGACATACGTAAGTTCGACCGCGAGCGCAGCGCCGTCGTTGAACACTGCGATGTTCACGACCATCCAATCGACTTAGCGAACGCGCAAGTGTTTGAAACTGAGCCACAATTGCGTAAAAGGCTTTTCCTGGAGTCTTGGCACATACAACACACACCGGGAAACATAAACAAGTCCCTGGGTGCTTTTCCAACGATGTGTGTCCATGGATTGCGCCACCTGACGACGGCAACAAAAAGAAACCATCTGTATAAAAGACGAAGAAAATTCAAGTCGAAAACAACTAAGAAGAAGATGAAAACTGCTGCTGCTCCTCGCGATTTAGTCACCCCTGATGAAGAAACCGAGCAGGTTTTGAAATGCCGGGGTGAACCGTTTTTTAGACTTTGGTTGGAGCTCTCCCGTCTAATTATGGCGAATTCCACTGGTCGTTTTGGAGCGCGCCGGGGTCGACCTTTCTGAAGCGAGCCTATTTCACTGGGCGATCGGGATCGAGACGGACGTGTTCACCGGTCGTTTTGGATTAGCTCCCGCTCCAGATCTCGATCTGGATCCGAGAAAAGTCGCTCCGACGATTTCGGCGGATTCAACCGGAAGCCAGCCGGGCCAGCCCTCGGCGCACACACATGACTTCCTTTCTCGCGGGGCGTCTCGCCTGATCTCGCTCATCTCGCCTCAGAAGAATTCGTAATGGCCGCTTGCTTACCCCTTGGCTCGATAGCCGGTTCGTTTTCCAGGAAAGAGAAAAGAAGGTTTTGCCGCGCTACGGGCATTCCGGCAATCTTTGCTAGAAGCTCCTGAGCCATTCCTGCCGTTCGTGCGTCGAACACGTGTTAGCGCCGCGATTGCGAAAACGTCTTCGAAACGACCGCGGCGGCCGCGGAAAGGGGATTCCCGGGCAGTTGAATGACGGGAAGGCGTCCGCCGATCCCGGAGCGGTGGTCATGTTCCACTTGGGTTTCCGTAGGCGGCGCGACCGCGTTCAGATCGTGTGCTCCATTCCGGATCTGGTCCACTGATCCCGGCGCGCTTCAAACCGCCCAGTGGAATTCGCCATAAACCAGACAAATCCCCAACCAGACAAATTTCTGTCGAAAATTTTCTCATAAAACTTGTTTGAAGCACCCTCTAAACGGGTTCTCCGTGAAAAAAAAAAACCCTTACTTGATGTGAAAGAGGTCTTCATCGCCAAGTTGCCTTTCTAGTGCGCCAGGGGGAGGTCGGGCGGGGGAAGTGTTGTGGAAAAAGCCTTGTTCAGGAGCTGAAAGAGTTTTTGGGGCGTCAAAAAACCTTTTAAGGACATCTTTTTTTTTTAGAATTGCTACCAAAAATTAGATTTTTTCTTTCTTTTTTTCTAATGCGACAGCATTTTTAGTTAAGCCAATACGCCCTTTTGAGTCCGGGGCTCGGTTTGCAACCAACGAAGCATTGGGTTGTGTGTATGTTTATACAGCCTAGAACTTGGTCTGCGTCAAAGGGCGACGAGTCTCCCAGCTGTAGATGATAAATTTAGCCAGTGCAGTCCAACCGCTATAATGGGGTCTTTAACGTGCATCACGCAGTAGTGATTGATACACGACCGCACGCCGACACGATGCTCATCCAGATCGAAACGGGCAGGGGTGGGGATTGAACTTAGGATCCCTGGGTTCTGCAGCGTGAGCTTTCGCTCCACGTGCTCCAAGCTGGTGTGCGCTAGCCCGGTCGGCCACCGATCCCCCCTAACCAACAACGCATGCAGCACGAATATGCTTCAATTATGCATAGCCTAACGAATGTGATAGGATATATATATATATATATATATATATATATATATATATATATTTATATATATATATATATATATCTTAGCTTCTGTCTGGACGGCAACTGGAGTTACCAACGATCTTATTTGATATTTCTATACATGTAGTAAGGAGTAAACATTTAAGCGGCCGTAATGCTACAACAAAAGTTCTTTCTTGGTCTCGGGAAGCCCTTTGTGTTGAAAGGAAGCTGAAGAGGTTCCCGAAAAAACGCGAGGTAGAGGAGAATTCTAGAGTATTTTTATTCGGTAGATATGAATATCACGTTCGTTTTTCCCGAAGATGTAACGAAACGCGAGAAAACACGAAAAACCTCCAACCGGTCGTTACGTCATACGTTGGCGTCCACTATTTTCTGTCACGTTGTCAAGGCTAGCGTAGCTTCCGCCGTTGCTTCCGCGATGCTCCAACTCCGTCTAAGTGCGTTAGCGCATGCGAAGGGGACGCAACACGAAGCCACGGGGTGAGCGGCGCGGGCCAGCAGCGTATGTCGCTCGTGTGGGCAGCGAGAGAAATTTCAAGCTTGCTAGGTATCGGGGAGGAGATCGAACAGTCACGCCTCTAGCGGCACGCTTCAGCTTGGCTTCAGCCGTGGGGACCACAAACCCTATTTTCTTGTTTGTTTTTGATCCGAGAAATTGAAGATGACGATTCGAAGGCCGCTCCTCGTCAGACTAATAGGAGGTATTCACTGGAGGCCATATTTGAGGGCGATGTTTAGAGCGCATGCTCAGAACGAGCTCACATTAATAGCCGGCTAAGACCGTCAACCTTGATGGTGCTAAATGAACGCTCCAAAAGGACTGCGGAAGCTCGCCGTCTGCACGCGCTCAGCAGCCGCGCACACAGATATGGCCGCCAGTGAATAGTCCCTATACCCCTGTCAGACGGGAAAGTAAATGTCATTTTGCTAGAATGTCATTCACCGCTCGGTGAATCAGCTCGTGATCCTGGTTCTGCACGTGGAGCGTGCACGCGCCGCGTGGCGTATAAACACGCGGATTGGCCGAGCTGTAATGTCATTTTGCTTAACTGTCATTTAACGTGCCCGTCTGGCAGGGGTATAAAGCGCTGATCAGAACGAAAAGCTCGCGCACTGACCGTGCTCGGCGAGGTTCAATTCCTTTGCTTTGCTGTGTTATACTTCGTTTCACTTTATCTGCGAGCGAAGCCAAAGCTAGAAGCGCGAGACCAGCGCCTTTTGCACTCCTCCCCAGCTCGCGCGCTCGAGCAAAGCCTGAACGCACGGAGCTTCCGTGCTCGCGCTTCCAGTTTTGCCTTCGCTCGCACATAAGGTGAAACGAAGTATAGTAAACCCCAAGCTCTGGGGACAACAAGCTCGATAAAGCGCACCATATAGTTCGATCTCCTGCCCAATAGACGATGGCAAAACATGGCGCCCCGGCTGGTGCCCCATCGTACTAACCATGTCCAGGGACTTAGCCATTATTTTGATTCGGGGGTGGCCCGCCCATGACAAAATGCTGTATGAGGGGAAGGGGGCAAAGACATATCGCGGCGGCCAGTCGCCTTGCTCGCACTGAAACCAGTCGTGACGTCTTTTTCTGACCTTTTTGAAAATGGCAAGAGTGCGCGTGCGTAGCTTTTATGGGTGCTGGAGATGCGCGAGAGCGGAGGTTCCGAAAACCTCTTTTATGACGTAACGCTCCGGGAAGGAGGGGCTTCTGCCAACGTAGATTACCTTACTTGTGAAACTCCCACGGAAACCCCTAAAGGCCCTCTATTCTAGGAAAAGTGGCGCCATTCTTTGAACAATCCGCCACGCACAGTATTGGCCCGTCATCACGTGACAACCTGCCTTCGGTTTTGGACTCCCGGTCGCCATTACTTTCCCAAGCGTTCATACGCCGCAGCCTAACGGGCTGGTGTGCCTGTGGAAAAGTCGGCCGGAGGGCCTTTCAGTGTTCCCTCTGGAATTGAAAATGAACCTCGGAAGAAGATCGTGCTTCACCGAATCGGTCAAAAAGATTTCACTCCGACGGGAGCCGCAAAAGTTTTGCGATGTAGTTGCTGTGTATAAAGCTCACCAGAATGCAGGAAGACAGCTGTTTAGAGCAATCACAACACTGCCGCCTTGGCATGCACGGGCGCCCCTGCCGTGGAAGATGCGTCGTTAAAAACGGCCTGCTCCTGCTCGTGCTTGGAGCATCGGCGTCGCTCCCACCTACGGGCTTTGTGAACTTAGTTTCGCACAAAGTTCATAAGGTTCCAACGCTCTCGCGGCTGTGGACTCGAGCATGTGAATGTATCTGTATCCCGATTCAACATAAGTGCGAGCGAAGCCAGTGCGACAAGCACGAGTACGCTTTCCCTCCACAGAATAAAAATATAAGGAATGAACCATATGAAATCGTTGAGAATATAATTGCAATTTGGTGGTTTGATATGATGATTAAAAACGATTTGCGATTCCTGTGAAGCCGAGGGGGCGGACGGAAGTCGCGTAGCCAGGATTTTATTTCGGGGGGGGGGGGGGGGGGGGGGGGGGGGGCTCCAATGGCATGAATTCCCCCCAATGACGAAGGAGGGCGAGCTCGGCGGTACGGACGCTCACGCAAAGATTAGAGATGCGCTGTTAAGATAGAACAGGTAAAGCTCCATTGTCATGTTTGAAAACGGAGCAGGCTTCATTTACAGGAATACGGGCGTGCTGGCTCACTGTTCTACTGTCGTCGTAGTTGCGGCCAGCCAACTTTAAAGGCTTGCTCACAGCACACAGCTCCCCCCGATTTGTGAGGTAGCACTGCATTACCAACGCGTGAAGGCCAGACAAAACGCAAGGATAGCTATAGACTAGTGTCTGCTCTGTTCCATGGGCGCCGCCAAGTTTGTTTATGCTGACGCAATGAGACAGAAAAAAGGGGGGGGGGAGGGGGGGGGGAGGCCACGCTTTTTGCGAAACTCCGTTTTTTCTTTTTTCGTTTTAAAACTTTGCACATATCGTAGTGCAAGAACGTCGGAAAGGCATAATCACGAAGCTCCAAGAACAACACCGATGCCAAGAGTGCTGTAAAGAGCGAAAACTTTGTTTTATGCGCAGCCCTTCTCTTCACAAGAGCCTGCGCTTGAGATTAATATTTGACATTTTTATAGCTGGGGGCTGGAATTTCGGACGCTGGTCTATAGACTATAGGCAACCTGCAATGCTGTTTGGTTTGGCGCTATCTAGCGACTGAACCAAGAAACATTGGGTATGCCTGGGAGTGGCAGCTGCATTGTTCAAACGCGAGCTATTACTCTGGTGGTGCCGCTATAGCCTCTGAAGCAAGAAATACCGGGTAGGCCACGAAGCCGTGATCATAACATGGAAGTACGGCGGAAGCTGCGGCCTGACGGGCCAATCGGAACGTGACTACGTATTACCGGCGTGTGTTTTTACTGCGAAGAAGTATCAGGCTTTTCGCTGCGTCATGCTCCAATATGTGTGGGTTGAGCTCGTATAAGTAGCGAATGTCGAAGCCGTTGGCACGCAATGGGAGGCTTATCGTTCAACCTTTGCCAAGTTACACGGAGGCAGGGTATAACCTTGGGCTCTGACACTACTGGCGCCCTCTGGCTTTGTTACCGGCAGGATATACTTTCACGTAAAACTAAGCGGCAAAAAGAAAAAAAAAATCTCGACGCTGAAATATCAGAGCAACCATCCTCGTACAAACGCTAGGGGCCCATATATAGGGCGAGGGTAATTCTGAACAATCACAAAATCAAAATCTATTATCTATTAAAGGTTTGACAAATTTGTGCTACAGAAGAAGATGCCGAAGAAAAGAGAGTCTTATGTTTGCTAGGCCGCTTTATCTCGCAGAGTGGTCCAAAGGCAGCAGCGGCATATCCTCGGGACGATGAGAAGTCGTCAGTCCGAACTCGTCGTTCCGTCACTCGGAGAAATGACATCACACACACATGAAATGACATGACATCACACAAACATGCAAACCACACGCCAAACGTGGAAACGAACTTGAATACCCTTGGGCCTATGCGTAGTGAAAATTTAAAGGCTCTTCGGAGTTTCCGATGTTCCGTGCAACGAAAAGATAAATCTAATAACGAATTGTATCGAATGCCACCTCGACATGCAAAGCAGAAAGCAAGACAGACTTCATCGCATCCGTGAGCGACCATCGAAACGGGCGTCTCGATAGAGGAAAATTTCACGAAGTGAGGGAAACTTCGGCAAAAGTAGGGAAATTTTAGGCGTCCAATGAAAGAGGGAGAAACGTGAAACACCCGTCACGTCTGCGCTACAGGCGGTTATCCTCTGTCCGGAGGCCCTATTCCCAAACGTCTATCGTCTCCTTAAGATCCTAGCGATTCTGCGCGTAACAACGGTTGAAGCTGGGCGCTCGTTCTCTTCACTACGACGGTTGAAAACATACCTGAGAGCGTCCACTTCGAATGATCGACTGCTCGGTCTAGTGCTTTTGAAAGTTCACCGCGACATTGAAGTTCAAGCGGTGAAGATCTTGGACATTCTTTGTCGTGAGCGCGGGCGGCTGCATCTTAATATGTAGGCGCTTGGCATAAAGGAAATGATGAAGAGAGCCATTAAATTGCTCTCTGAAATAACTAGTCACAAATACTCTTTGATTCGCGGTAATTTCTAGTCGGAAGCACGTAATTCTGATCAGTACAAAAGGTGTGCGTGAGCGCAGCGTCACCCGTTGCTAACAGTGCGGTTGCTTTTACAATTCATTTAATATTCATTTTATCACTCACAATGTTTTGTATTATCACCGTGTGTGCGTTTTATTATGTGCATTTTAGTTTGATTTAACTATGTATTTCAGCGAGGATAGTTCGTTATATTTTGCCTTGAAATCGCCATCCTTCCCCCCACATATGTTTCGAAATAACCGTTCTCAATATATCTGAGATCAAGTTCCGCATCCCATCAAAAAAGCACGAATGAAATTTTTTTTAATATTTTATTTATTTGAGCATTTTCTACCTCACAAACATTCCTCCCGAAAGCATATAAGTTGGAGATAGTCCGCGCTTCCCCTTTGCTCCGTGCCCCGTGCAAGACCGACAGCGTGAGCAGGGTAGCGAGCGGGCCAAATGCACCGCGGGGAGGGTATGAACCCCCCCCCGCTCCTGCCTATGTCAATGGCGGACAGGTATCCACGAGACATTTACCGATAATGCAACTCGGTAGGGACGATTGGGACGATTATAGAACTTTTGGGATCGACGGTTGGACGAACAGTTCTAGAGCGGCTTCAGGACGGTCGTATGCGAACGCGGGATTTAAATGAGGTCATTGCCGCACTTATATGACGAGAAACGTCCGCAGGACAATTCCTCGCTCCGCTCCAGCTGACCGAAACATCGAGACGCTTGGGTACGTCCAGAGGGCGCCGCCGTCGCAAACCGGAAGTTGAAGGTAAAGTAAGAAGAATTTTTTTTTTTTTTTGAGGAAGAGGAAGGAAGAGAATCCGCCACTTTTCCCAGATACGGGGTGCTTAAGTAACCCCCTCCCCCCCCCCCCCCCCCCCCCCTCCGCCTCCCGTCGATTGAAGCGCCATCTAGATTTTCGTTTCATAACTGTGTGTTTCATGGATGGATGGATGGATGAATACGGCTGAGCCCTTTGGATCGGGCGGTAGCTTACGCCACCTAGCCATTTTGTCTTACCCTTTAAGCTTAGAATATTTAAATGCGAAAACTATATTCACTCTGTACTGAAAAGAAAGTGAGGCTATAAATCCCCCTTGCCATCAGTTAATAAGAAAGTGCCTAGTTTTCTCTCGCTTTCTGCCACCATTCACTTAATCTTTGCTTGGTAATCACTACTGTCTTGAAATCCGCTTTTCCTTCGCTGTCTCTAAAACCCAATGACTTTATTAAATCTATGTTGTCTTCGGTATGCATAGGGTGAAGCCCTTTACAGAAGAGTATCAAGTGCTCAGCCGTCTCGTCCTCCTCTCCACAAGCAGCGCACATTGTGTCCATTCATAAAGTACGGTGGAAAGCCATCTAGACGCTGTGCTTCGAAACGTACGCGTCCCATAGAATACGCTGCAGTTACCATAGCAGTTGTCCGGCGCGTCTAACGACGGGAAGCGTGTCGTGGTGAGGGAGGAGGGAAGTGCTCGTGCAAGCAGCGTCTATAAGCAGTTCCGTAACTGAGCTAATCGAATAACGTTGGCTTCAGCGGTACTTTGAAATGATTTTCTGACCGCCGTGCACCGAATTGAAAAAAAGACAAAAGAAAAAAAGTTCGATATTAGTGATTTTGGAAGCCAAATGAAAACGATTTAAGTGTTTTTCCTCGGATACAGAATCGCTTCAGTTTCCTTTAAGTAGACAGTTAGATTAGAATATGCGAAAAGGTTTTAAATGTAATATTCCTGAACGGCAAATGCGGTTACCAACGGCAAAATATAAACGTTTGACTTTTTTATTTATTTATTTTCATACTCTCAAGGCCCGGAGGCTCTACAGAGAGGACTGGGTGATACAGATGAAATCGTTAGCAAACTTCTTGAAGTATGTGGCGTCCTGGATGGACATGATGGAGGCAGGGAGCTGGTTCCAATCGTTAGATGTTCTTTTAATAAAAGAGTCAAAATACATGTTCGTATGACATGTCGGCGTGCCAACCTTACACTGGTGATCGTTGCGAGGTGGCACATATGACGCATGAAAAAGTAGTTGATCTTTTAGAATGGCTTTTAGAATTCAAGTGCGTGCGTTACTTGCAGTAACGCAAACACTTAAAAGAGTTTACTTTTGCCGTTAGTTTGTTGCGATTGCAGTATTTGGAAAGCTCCTTAGGCAAAAACGTTTCCGCTCACAGAACCACACAACAAAGTTGATGTTGGGTAAAATAGCGCAGCTGCTAGGTTGATGAGATAACTAAGTTTGAATCATTCCATCGTTTAAAAAATGAAAAGAAAAGCTTAGCGTGCCTTAAAAAAAAAAATTCTGTGGTTCGAGCTTGTCGTTTCGGCAAGCGAAGAAGAGCACAGGCCAAACCCACCAAAGTTTGGAATGGCAGCTGTCAAAAACACCTTTCGCTGAATCCTCTCTGTATAGCACAAATTCGACGTCGATTACAAGAGGTGAGGTTCTTGTGGCTCATATAGAATAAATGTCTACTTGCGCCGGTGGCAGGCTGCTTTTTTCAGCTGTTTTCGGGCGCATCTCAATGTTTGCACCTCCTCATTCCCAGGTGCCCCGCGTCACTTTTCCGCACATTGTCTTAATGTTTCCAGGTCATTTGGGCTTCAAATATAACAGAACGATAACCGCGGACCAATAGGCATTAAACACTATTGAGACCCGTCCTGTTTTCGAGTAAATGGGGTATCATCTCTGACTCTAAAATACAAAACCTAAATAAGAGGCACTTACTGAACAGGCACTAATTCTCGTGTTAAAAAGCTGGTAAATAAACCTGAATTGACTCTTTTTAAAACCCCATCAAACAACATTAACGGTCGCCTTTTTTTTTTTCATTGAGTGTGTTATTAAATCTGAGCTCACGCCGACCAATGATTTGACCGTCGTGTACTTAGCCTCCTGGTTCAATGCATGCTCGCAGTCCATGTGTAAATAATGGTGGACTCGGATAATTTGCACCACAGCTGCTAAATGACGCGCACTTACTAAGAGGACGTCTACTGTCGAGCTAATTAGCTTTCTTTTCGACGGTTTAATAATATGCTATACCAAAGTCGTCAATACTCATTCGTTTTCTAATTGTGTAAACACAGAGAGAGAGAGAGAGAGAGAGAATAAACTTTATTTAATCAGTTTTGTGAAGGGGGGGGGGGGGGAGGGGCCCTTAGTCCAGGGCTCCTGTGGCCTTCGCCGCCGAGCGGGCCCGGTCCACCAGCTGACGCTGGTCATCGAGGCTGGAGCTAAGCAGCACGGCCTCACACAGAATGTTTACGGCTTGTGTCGTTGCCATTACGATAAAGGAATAAATGAACGTGTGAATTTACTATACTTCGTCTCACCCTACGAAGGACTAAAGGCAGAAGCTACGAACCGCCAGATCCAATCACGACCCACTTAGACATTGCGTGGAATTACGCTTCGATACAGGTACCGGTGCCCGCGTCTCGGATCACTAATGGGAATGGGCGGACATTGGTTCGAATCGAGCAATGAGTGACTCAACAATCTTACATTGCAAAGAAAGCCACGACGCACTGGCTCCTTGCAGTGTCGAAGCTATAAAAATGACGCACCGTTTTTGTATTCGGAGCATTATTCGTCCAAACCTAATCAATGCTAAGCGAGTCATAGTTTAGCGTGGAACGTGATTGGACCTGGCGGCCCGTGGCTTTGGCCCTTAGTCCATCGTCGGATGAGACGAAGTATAACTATTTTTCTTTCGAACCACTATAGGATGAGTGAGGGTGCACAACCCAGCGTAAGCTATATAACACACCAGAAGAAGCCATCTTGATAAAATAGCCACGTAAGTTTTTCACGACTCAATTTCACATAACTCAGATATGTCAGAGAAGATTTTTATCGCAAAATCAGCAGGTAGTACCTGTCTCGAGACGAAAATAACGAATGCATGCCCATTTAATTTTTTGTGCTTCGGTATTCCTACTGATCGCGGGAGAAAGGTTTCACCACTTGAACGTTAAGGCTCCACAAAAATATGTCTGGTTGGGGAATATTTAAAAAGAGTCCAAGACCTAATTACTACCGAATGTTTCGTGGCTTACTCAGCCTCCTCTTCAAGGATGACTGTGACGATGGCCGTTGAGGAGCAGTTTTTTTTTCCTTCGCTTTTTTGTTTTTGTTTTTATTGAAGACAAAAAAAATAACATTAAAATACTGATCATCAACGGCCATCACTATAAGAATCCCGGAAGCAGAGGCCGCGTAGAGGCCTCGAAAAAACCTTGGGTTCCTAATTAAGGCTGGATTGAACTCCCCCCCGCCCCCAAATTGTTTCTTTTTTTTAGTATAATATAATAACGACTGAAATTCGTAGCATTACCTATGCCGCCGTATTTCGCCATACGTCGATTCCAAGAAGCGCACTTCAGAAAACCAGTCAAGCGCTGATTCCCAGCGTCACCGTGAATGACGTCGTGAAGGTGAGCGGGTAATTACAAGTTACCAGAGGTTTCGAACACGTCACCACATGTACTCCTACTGCCGCGTTAGAAACCGCATTTTATAAAATACCGAAGTTTTGGTCGAAAAAAACAAATCATCTGCCTGTTGGCAATTACGTAAAAACCGTCCTTGGGCGAGACTTTGAATGAAGCAATGAACCGTTGTCAGACTTGTCGCGAGCACCTATATGGCAAGATAGCGCGAAACGTTGCCGACACACTCGCTCACCGGTATACCCGCATGCAGGCTTACGTCAACGCGTGCCGTGCGGTTTCTCGCAGCGCATATGCTTTCTACGCTTACGAAACGCGTCAGGAACAAAGAACTCGCGCAAACACCCGATGCGTATACGAGCTCGCGGTATACGCTGCCAGAGAGGAAAACTGCCGCCACAGCTCCACCTCCACGAGACGAAAGAGAAGTAACCACTCTCTTATTAGACAGTGAACGCCTCCGCGTCGTAGGGTACATCGTTCGGATAACGCGTTGCTACTTGCCCATTACTCGTCTTTAGGTATTTTTATCTTCTCCATTTCCTCATTTGGGACGGAAAGATTTGTAAAACAGTGCGTGAGCCCGCAGCGCGGCGCCTGACCGACACCCGAACGCGTGATCGAGTCCAAGTGCGTCAAAGACGTATCGGACGAGCGAATTAGGTTTTATGGGCGCATATGTGGGCGCGGGTCCGTTCCTCTGTCCGAGGATTTCCCGGTCTGGTGCTTAGTCAACGCCTGGTTGATCACTCTTCGTCGATTTCGTATACGACGTGAGCGAAGGTGGAATCTAAGCTACATTCGTCTCCTGTACAATGTTTTATTATTTTTTCCTGGATCGAAGGCGTGCCGCGGCGCGGACGCTTTTGGCTTCGCTGATGCAATGGAGTGGCGACGATTAAGAATCTTCTTGAGGGTTATCGGAGTATGTGTGCGTGCGTGCGTGTGTGCGTGCCCGTGTGTATGTGTGCTTAGGTGCTTGCATGCGGGTCTGTATGTTTACGGGAAAGTTAGTGCAGCTGTATTTGTGCGTGTAAAGCTATAGGTTCACACCACGGACGCAACGCGCCGATCTTCCGTCACACCCGAAAAAGCAAGGGCACGAAGCGTAACGGATGCGTTCAGGCTACGAATAAAAAAATCACAACGTGCGCAACGGGCGCCAAATTCGCGGGTGAGGGCGATGTTGCGTTTGCGTTTACACTTGCAAATTCGCCGGAGGATTTGCACCGGCGAAGAGCGAATTCAGAAGCCGGGTGGCAAAATTCGCTCGTCGCTGGCAGAAAATCTGTATAGGTCCGGGAGGGACGCCCTTATTCAGATTTTCCGCCAGCGACGACTCGATTTGGCGACCCAGCTCCAAAATCCGCTCGCCGCCGGCGCGGATCCGCCTGCGAATCCGCAATTGTAAACGCGCTATTGCAGAGCTCTCAACGTTTCCTGTTAACGATACGACCGATACGCCTTAGCCAAAGCGTGACAAGGTTTCGTTTTGCTTGCCGGCCTTCCTGCCCAGAGTGGTGGTGGTTCAAACCTGTTAGCAATTTCTTTTTATTTATATATGTATATATATATTTTTTTTGACGCTGGCGCGCAGGGTGTACAGATTTCAACTCAACTGGTTTCGCAATGCACCTTTTGACGGTCTGTGGTTGCGTGTGCCTCTGCCTACGTCAATTCTAGGCCTAGCAATTTTATTGTCTTGTCGTAAATGCTTTATCTTACGCACCGATCAGTGTGAACGAAACGACCGTAAATGTCTGCTACATCCTTTAGAGTAGATCCATTGAATATGATTCTTATGCAAGATGCGTCTACACGTCTGAACAAAGCATTACGGGCCGGTTTTATAACACAAATTGATTTTAGGGGCTCGATTTTATGCGACAAACTCGAGCGTAATGAAAAGCCGTTACGAGCAGGCCACAGCAACATAAAGCTTGCAAGGCCCATAGCAGGCAATGCATAAGCATGCAAAGTGTATAGAAGCGATACAAAGTAATAATTAGTCATACAAAAATATAATCGAGGGTAGTGAATCGCTATTTGCGAGATTTTCTGAGCGGCGCAGTGAGAATCCGTCCCGGACCGTGGGCTTCGCAGTCTGACGCCTTTGCTTGGCACTCCGAGGAAGAGGCGAACGAACGTGCAAGCAGCTGAGCTAAGCATCATCACTCAATGGAGCTTGCGGTAGGCGGCCCGCGGCATGCGCAGCTTGCTCCCGAATGATGAAGTCTCTCCTCGTGATCTTGCGACGTCGCGGGGTATATCATAAATCGCACCGAGTGATAGCGCAGGGGGTGTATGACATCAGCACTTCACACGGCAGTCGATAGATAGCGTAGAGGGTGAGACAATCGATTGCCCTCCGGACCTCCGGAAGTTTGACTTCGTCGCAAAACGCGGATGCCGCGAGACGCCCATAGTCTTGCAATGCGCGGCGCCTTCAACGTCGACGTCCAGGAATCCAAGAACTTGTGGGTCCAGAAGTTCACGCATACGAGCGATTCAAGCTTGTCATGCTGAACCGAAGCTCCATGGGCGACGGCTCGGAGCAGAAGTTGCATAGACATGGTCTTCGCGATATATCGTTTATACACCAACTCATGTTTACAAACAAACCGAAGCGCCCCTAGCGGACGCCACCGGCGCCGCGCATGCGCGATGGGGGTGTGGGCAAGAAGCTCGCCGTCGCCCATAAACAAGCCATTGAAATGCGATGTTGTCGGCGTCCGCGTGAGTCCCCATGCCCTTTTTCGCGTTCGAATTGTTGATTCTACGTCTTCCTGGCGATGTCTGACTACTTGAGCGGCGTCAGCGAAATTACCGAGGTTCGTTACACCGCAAAACTTCGCGTGAACAATGTGACATGCGGCGATTCATTCCGCGTGGACGCCGCAGTATGTACGCTAAAGTCTGATTCGCACGATGAGATTTCGCTCGCAATTTTCAGTCGCGACGCCGCTCGGGCTGCAAAAGCGTGAACCGTAGCTGAGGTGGTCGACGTCGATATTGAAAATCGCAAGCAGAATCGGACCAAGTGAATTAGGCATAACAAGTCGGTGATGGTCACTGGTAACAATGATCAACATCTCCTTGTATCTACTGTTTACATCGAGCCTGCTTACCAACCTTCAAACTTAAGTCTTTTGAGGCCTGCCCTTACTTTTTACGCAAGTACCCGGCCAACACTTGGTCTACGGGCCGGCGTCGTCTCAGAGAGCAGACGACAAGCAGAAACGTTTGAAAGAGCAGACGACAGTTCGAACGATCAGGCGGCCGTTTGAACTTGAAGACGCACCAAACGTAGTCCGCAGGTGGTCCGCACAACTTGACGGTTTTCTTGCGTTCATGTTGGAACAAAATAAATAAATGTGATGACCACAAGTATCCGTGAATTCAACCCAAAGTGCTTCCCGCCCAAGCAATCGTTGTCCGACGGCGTCTGCTTTTCCCCTTTCACCGCACATATCCAGAATCTCGGACGAACCGATCACGTGAAAACTGACCTTCAAACCTTTCTCGACTCTTTTGGTCCGACCCCAATCGCGGCGTTTTGACGAAAAGGCAGGTTTTTGTCTGGTTCCTTTCAAAACAACGCAGGAATACACGTCTGGCATGGGGACTTCTGCCCACAGCTCCAGACCGGAAGTGCGACCGACGCGCCACCACCGCGCCGTGACGTCACAGAGTTGAGTTCGTGTATACTCCGTCTCACCTTATGTTGTACCGCAGCGAAGGCTAGAAGCGCGAGCTCATAGCGTTGGCAGCTGCCCTTGGTGCACGAGAGCTTGTTCCGCCAAGGTGTGCCATAGAGCAAGGAGCTCGCGCTTGTAGCCTTTCCTGCGGTACAACACAAGGTGAAACAGAGTATAAACGATTGCAAGCATGGCGCTCCTACTGGTGGCCCATTGGCCCATGAGTGCAAGCACGTGCATGCTGCTTGCACGCGAACATACTTTTGGCAAGCTTGACATCGCACGGGCTTGTCTGCACGAGCAAAGACATTGCGGCGGCCATGTCTCTGCTCGTGTAACTGAAATAATAACTTACGTAAATTACGTTAGTTACCGCAAGGGGCTCATTGCAGTCGGTCCCTTGATTGCGATGAAGAGCCTGATAATGTTCCTAACATTAACGGGCCCGATGATGTTCCTAACAAATGTTTGAAACGATATGCGGAATGTGTGTCCGAATATCTGGCAATTATTTACCGCGCCTCCTTGGCCCAACATGTTCTTCCTACCGACTGGCGAATGGAAAAAGTTACCCCGGTGCCTAAAACTGGCAGCAAACATAACATTGAAAACTGTCGTCCAATTTTCTTCACATCCCTTTGTTGCAAAATACTGGAGCATGCATTATCGGATTACCTCTTTGATTACATTGAGAGTTTAAGCGCTTTTAACCCAAACCAGCACGGATTCTGGCGAAGGCAACCGACAGTCACTTAACTGACAGAGACATTACACGATTTCGCGATTTCGCTGAAAGAGAGGGGACAGACGGATGTAATCTGCTTAGACCTTTCAAAGGCTTTCAATCGCGTTCCACATGCACAACTCATTAAAATGCTAGTAGACGCCGGTATAAATTTACAAGTATTGAGATGGATCAGACTATCTCACCAATCGTACTCAATTTGTAGAAGTTAACGGGGCTAGATCTAATAGATTAAAAGTCACGTCGGGGGTTCCCCAGGGGTCCGTGCTGGGACCGGTACTATTTTTAAGTTATATTAATGATATTGCAGAAAAAACTAGCTCTAAAGTTACCACTCGTTTATTTGCAGACGACTGCTTAACTTATTTCAGAAGTGTGTGTCCTGAAGATGAGATCACTTTGAAGATAGGGTTAGAAAGTATAAATCTGTGATGCAAGCGGTCAAAAATGCAAATTCACCCCGCCCCCCCCCTCCCCCCCCCCCCCCCGAAAAACTTCATTCTTAGGAATCAGAAATAAGATTAAAAACGTGTTTGTTTGTTTTTATTATGAACTTGACAGTAGTCTACTAGCGTTCGCCAGTAATTTTAAATACCTAGGTGTAACCGTGTTTGGAGATATGAGTCGGAGACCCCCATATAGACGATTTGACAAGGACCGCGGAAAGAAAATTGTGGTTCTTGAGACGTCACCTCAAATTAGCTACATAAAAGCAAAACTAACAACCTACTTAAAGGGGTCATGAAACGATTTTCCTACTTCTTCCTCCTTAGCTTTAATCCTCAACTCAAATGCGAATTGTGAAATCACGTGGTCGTGACATTCCTTCGGCACCGGTGCGATGACTCCTAGCTTCCACCGTGCTTTTTATGCACACCATTGAACTTGTCATTCCCCAGTGACAATAAGTTCCGTCAGGGCACTCATTGGCCACGAACGCGAATCCAAATATTCGTCGACGGATTGATTGTTGACGAGCGCATACGTCCGAGTGACGCAGTTCTCGTGTCCAATGCGTGAGCTGGGCTCTGCTGACGTCAGTTTGGCGCCGGTGACGCGCTTTTGGAACCGCGGATGTATCATAGTGAAAAGGCGGAGAGCTTTCGAAGGCAAGAAGGTACAAAATAGTCCGCTATATTTTCAAATGTTCGTACCGAAAAGCTGGCTTTTGACTTTCTAGCCTCTTTCTTTTGGCCAACTAAACGATATGCGATTAGTAAAGTCCCAATTTAAAATCATTCATTCCAACCCAAAATTCGTTTCATGGGCCCTTTAACATTCGTGCGCCCTATCTCTTAATATGCAAGCACCGTGTGAGACCAATGCCGAAAAAAATCTTGAACAATTAGAAATTGTGCAAAGGACAGTTGCCAGATTTATCACATTCAGATACCGAAAGACTGAGTCTGTCAGTGCGATGCTCACCCAACTCAACTTGCCGCCATTGGAGGAACGAAGGAGAGTAGCCAGATTAGAACTAGCGTATTCGATACCAAACAATAGGTTAAACATAAATTCGCTGCGATATTTAAAGTATCGCTCTACTGGAGGACTCCGGGCTGTCATACTAAAATTCTGATGCCGATGAAAGCCCGGTTCGACCTTTTTAAGTATTCCTTTCTTCCTAGGACCATAGCCTAGTGGAACAACAAACCGCACAATGCTTTTGAATGTGGCATTGATGAAGATTTTGAATTCAGCCTGAGAGGCCTCTCCCAATCAATATATATAATTTATTTCTTTTTCGTTTCTCTTCTGTGTTCCTTACTTCGGAGATATTTCTGTACGTTTACATACTTCTGTGTCTGATTAATTCATGTGCGTATCATGCATGGGTGCGTGCTTTAAAAATTTGGTTATTTTACTAATAACCCACTTTTGTTATGGCCTATAGGCCAACCGTATGAATAAATAAATAAATAAATAAATAAATAAATAAAGTATCACGAAGAACACAAGCTATAACCGCGCCCTCAAAACAAGCAGAACCAGTGGCAACTCCTCGTTAAAGCTTATAGTTCTCATACACGCCACTCATTGAATAAACGTAAAACGTGTCTCGGTTACTCCGGTAAAGCCAGGGATTTTACCGAAATCTCCCCATAAAACCGAGCATAGCAAATCATAACGCGTGCATAATGCACACACAACAAATTCTGTGCTCTCCGAGTTTATCAAAACGGTTCAGACAAACTTAAGGCTGACTAATTTGGGGGTGAATATTCAGCGATACTGAACATCCAATGAGCCTGAACATACTCGTACAATTAGTGACAGGCAAGGCAGGCTCCGGGGGATTGATGGCCGAGAGTTATAACGCCCCACAGTTCGCAGAGAATGGAGCGACAGCTCGCGCTGTAGAACCCAGGGATCCTGGGTTCATTCCTCACCCTTGCTTGTTTCAATCTCGATGAGCACTGTACCGGCGTGCGGTCGTGTATCGTTACTGCGGGGTGCACGTTAAAGACACCAGGCTAACAGCCGTACTGCACCGGCCAAATTTCTCATCTACAGCGTAAACCGGTGTCGCCGCACCTCGAAGGCAGACCGACCTTACGCTGTCTAGACAATAATGTCAAGTTTGGCCTGGTTTGTTTGGAAGCAGGCTGTTGAAATGGAAAGTCCAACCGCCCATTACAGTTCAGCAATCCAGAATATCCAACAACATGGAAGATCTCCGGTCTAAACATGCCCCAATATCCAGCGAGTCTAAAGGTTATCTTCAGCCTCTACTACTTGAATATTCAGACACTGACTCGGTTTTAACCTTGATGACATCATACAAAGGGACGTTTGGTCTACACTCCGTTTCACAATTCGTTCGAGCGTAGTCAAGGCTAGACCTGAAAGGCTCTTTTTCTGTGCGTCTCATTTTGGGAGAGCTGTGTGTGTGCGTGCGTGCGTATCTGCTTTGTGGACGTGTGTGCCCCTATGTGTGTACGTTTCTGTGTGTATGTGAGCGAGAGAGAGAGAGAGAGACAATGAAAAGGTGACATGGTCAGTTTTAGCCTTGATGACGTTCGACAGAGGGGAACATTTGGCAAGGAGCAATTCTTTGGGCAGCCTGCCCGAAAAAAAAGTAAGAGGAAGAGTCGTTTTGTGCGGATATGCGTGCGGGGTAGTGGCGATGTTTTTGTCGGGGAAATAACCGCCCGCACATGTTTCTCCTACGTGTGCGTCGGAGCTCGATGCCTACCGAGGAATGTTGCTCTGGAAATTATGCCCCGCCCCCCCTCCCCTAGGTGTATTTCCCATTGTGAATCAGTCACTTAGGTATCGACGCCCTTTGAGAGCGTATTTGTTTACCAAGGTTGTATTGCCAAATGCGAAGGTAACTTGACGCGATTGCTGATGAGGACTCTGATGGTCTGGGAAGGGGAAAAAATATGTCGGAGGACAATTACCGCGGATAAAAATAGAAGCGGACGTTCTCGGAGATGGTGGATCCGTCGGTCTCGATATTCGTTTTTATCGGCGTGTTGTTGGTGTCGTACCGACAAACCTCGTGCATTGTGAAATAGCGTCTGAGCGTTGAATTTTTTTTTTAATTATTATTCACGTGACTCTACCATTTTGGTCACGCCTATGCACCATTTTATCCCTTATCACTATAGGCCACAAAGTTTCCGGTTTTAATCGAGAAAAAACACCGATAAATATTTCTTGGTGTCAAAATGACAAAATCGGTTAAAACCGAAAAACTCACAAAAAAAAGTTGGTGTCAAAATTAAAAAATCGGTTAAACCGAAATGCACTGAGAGACATTCGTCGGTGTCAGAATACAAAATCGAAGAAAACCGAACAACACGGATAAACGACAGTTTTCGTCGAAAGTCCAAAATCGGCTAGAACCGAAAAACACCGATCAACAACCGTTGGTGTCCGAAAAATGCAAAATCGATTGAACCCGGAAAACACCGACTTCTGAAAAAGTTTGCCCCAGCTAAGGCTGTTTTTGTCGAAACCCTTAGACTTTAACTTTCAGATTTTGTGAGGTTTGTTGTTTTGTTTTTTCAGCGATAGTCACAATTTATAGCGTCCATTAGAAACAAATCATTGAAATACAATAAATACAATACAAATACAAGTACAATGAAAACTCTACGGCGTTTTTATCACCAAAAGAAAAAAAATATAATAATGCAGAGTTCCTGGGCTTTTTATGCATATGCGGCGTCAGGTTTTCGGCATAAGAAAGTTACCTCGTACGGCCAAAACGAGTTGCAGAGCCCAGTAGACCAGGGTTCTCCAAACTTTTTGGCTGAGGAGCCAGATCGGGAATTTCTTGCTGTCTCGAAGGCAGGTAAATAATTAAGTAATTATACATGAGAAGAAAACGAGATTAATTATCCTAAATAAGCGTATAAATACAAGAATAAAAGTTATAAACATTAAATCAATAAAAAAGTGGATGCATACGTATATTTCATTCTAAAATTCAATATTAAGGTCATTATGACACAATATTTGGGACCAGAAAACTCACCAGGCTATAAATCAAAGCGCAACGGAACTTTGGCATGCACACAAAGGGCAGAAGACAAGGGAGAATGATAGAAGAGATGCTGACAATATGGAGTAGATATGACAAAGGATTCTAAGCACGATATACATGGGAACGCAAAAGAGGTATAGATAGTTACACAGATATATTACGAATGGTACACAAATACTGGAGACTAAAAGCGGCGATGACAATGTTCAATGATTAATATGACGAGGGGACATTACGATAGGCGGTTTTGTCTAGTTTTGCTGTGTTTTTTTTTTTAGAGCGCAGCTCTTAGGCGTCTTTTTCCGGGTTGAGCGGCGTCGCCGTCGGCGTAACCGCATGTTGCATTATGCGGCGTTTCCCATAATGACTCACACGTGACGTTACGTGTGATGTCATGAGGGTAAAATTTTCCAGCTAAATTTTGCGGGAAACTTTCCACCTAAATTTAGCGGAAACATTTTTCAGCTAAAATTAGCCGGAAAATTTTTCCGCCAAATTTAGCGTGAAATGTTTCCTCTAAATTTAGCGGGAAAATTTTACCCTCGCGACGTCACACGTGACGCCACTCAACCGGGGGAAGGTTTTCCGCTAAATGTTGCGGACTAAATTTCCCGGCTAAACTTAGCGGAAAGATTTCCCTCCAGATTTAGCGGGAAAAGTTTACTCACGTGACGTCACGTGTGACGTCACGTGAATGAATGTGACGTCACGTAAAATTTAGCGGCAAGATTTCCGCTAAATGTTTCCGCTAAATGTTTCCGCTAAAGGAGCCCCGGCCGAACACTAACGCAGCACTCGTGCCCAATCTCAGGCCTCGATCGATCTGACTGTGATGACGGTGCGGAGGCCTTCTTCTCATCTAGGTGCGACGGACGCAACAACCGAAAGTGCCGAAGTGTGTAAGCCTCGCGGCCACGTTGGCCTCGCAATCACCGCAGTCTTTTAGGCCTCTGTTCCAACGCTCACGTCTCGCACAAAAGGCACGGTGTTCGCAGCAGGAACGATTGCAGAAATTCCTGCGGAACACGCCCCCCCCCCCCCCACCAAAAAAAAAAAAAAAAAAAGAAAGTAAGTCTGAAGCACGTGTATTGCCTCATAGACGTATACGCGTTTCGAACACGTCTGCGGACAGTGTCTTTATGCCTAATGTGACAGGACTCCGTCCCTGGTCGCATGACCTCCCCGTTAACCAATCGGCGTCGAACACCTCACTCACCCCCTCCCCCACCCGTCGACCAATCATGCAGTGTCGAGCCTTGCGGCCACGCTTTGATCCAGGCTTCACTGCACCACGTTTTTCTCATAGATGTAATGCACGCTTCGAACGTGTCTGCGGATAGTCGTTCATGCGATGTGTTGAGCCAAGGTCGTACCGCCGATGCATCAAACGAGACAGTACGCGGACGCTGTCTGAGTTGCAATTCTTCCTTGTCTGAGGGTTGGGCAAATTGGCATAACAAAACCTGTATGCAGTAATATTCCAAGCTTACTAATGTACACATCGCGACACTGTTAGCGCGAACACGACATCGGCGCATTTTAGCATTTTACTTCTAAATAGTATTAGCGAGCACGAAATTTTATCACTTACATTACAGAACTAAATGAGCTCTTTCCGTAGCAATAATAACTTTGATGACATCTCTTGGTTTCAAAGAGAAAAACTGGAAAAACCGGCGATCGCTTGTTCGCGCTAACAGTGTCGCGCTCTGTACGAGGCATTGAGGCGTGTTCGCAGGTAACACTGTCATCATGTCTGCGCAGAAACTCTACGTCTTTTGTATGACGTACCATCAGTGTGACAACGGCTTTTGGGATCGGGTGTTTTTTTTTTTTTTTTGCTCTTCACGTCACCAACTTTGCGCTCATCTCAAGAGCAAATTAATTTGAAACCACAAAATGTCCGGAAATATCATTAATTGGGGTATATTGGAAACGTCCCAGTGACGTTGGTCTTTCCTCCGTTGACTTAAAGGGGTACAAAACCGAACTGTTAGGTCGTTTTTTTTTTGTTTTTTTTGTCGATTCGTTTAGCCAGGAACTTTGTGTGGCGCAGGTTCGTCTGCTTCCTTTGCAGGGGTTGTGGTGACGTCAGAAAGCCGACCTCTGATTGGCTCTGATTGAAGGATAGTGGGTAGACCTCGAAGCAAGCTTCCTTGAGGTCTACCCACTATCCCTCCATCAGAGCCAATCAGAGCTCGGCTTCGTTCTGACGTCACCACAACCCTTGCAAAAGGAGCAGACGAACTTGCGCTCCGTATACGTTGTGTCGGCACCTCAGAGACACCGGTCTTTCTCTCGTAGACGCACAAAAAAGAACTAATTTTAAAACAAATAAAACAGTTTCTCAATACCACGTGGTAGTTGGGTGACGTTGAATGCCTCCCGGTACAACGTCCCTCGCCGAAGTACAGCGGAAATGTATAGACAACACGCGGGCTTCAACGGAATCGCGAAGCTTGGCGAAGAAATCCACGGTGCTTCTGCAACGTGCATTCCGCACCATCAAGATTGCCATTCTTAGCAGCCGATAGGTAGGAGCTCGATATTAAAGCCCCTCTATCCTGGGAAAAGTGGCGCCATTCTTTGTTGTGGAAATGCTCAAGAGACGTGCCGCGCGCCACTCTTGGGAAGAACATGGCGTCTGGAATCTAGCTCAGTGCTGCGCTGTGCCGCCATGATCTTCCCAAGGTCTGCACGTTGCACGTGCCTCGTGCATCGACGCACCTTGCGCTACTTTTAAAACATCAAGGGGCTTTACTCGTTCTGAGGATGCGGGGACCTCTGCCAGGTCAACCATATACCACTCCCTCCTCCCCCCCCCGGATGTGCTGTGAATAACGCGCTCAAATATGGCACCCAGTGAGTATATTAAATACGTAGCTTGCAGGTGTTGCCATATTGCTGGGTATCTGACGGTTATCTCTGCTAACTGGTTCTCTCGAGCCCCTAATTCTGCGGTGTGAAACTAACACGGTGAACCGAACGCTCTCGACACATACAATACCGGCATGGCCACGAGTATTACTACTCGGTGATATCGTTAAAGCCCCTTCATGTCTTAAAAGTAGTGCAAGGTGCGTCGAGGCACGAGGCACGTGCAACGTGCAGCCCTTGGGGAAGATCATGGCGACACAGCGCAGCACTGAGCTAGATTTTAGACGCCATGTTCTTCCCAGAAGTGGCGCGCGACACGTGTCTTGAGCATTTCCACAACGATGAATGGCGCCACTTTTCCCGGGATAGACGGGCTATGGTGGCTACAGACGCTTTGCAGCAGCTGTGCATGGGCGCTACCATAACCGACCTTCAATTTTTGTTTCCCCCTATTACGGTTGCTTCACTTCATCATGACCACAGTAGGGCAGATTATTGCCATTTTTAGTTTCTACTGCGCCCTTCTCCCCAGCATTAGCCTTTGTTAAATCTCGTCAACGCTCGCTTCACTGACTCTGCATCTGGGTACAGTGTTATCTGGGCAAGAAAAGAGAAGGACAGCAATGGCGGCTGTAATCTGGCGCGTGTGTAAATCGTCTATAAGGCCACCGTAGAGGGGCTTTAGATATTGTCACGCGTTGACGCCACCAAGCGGTAATGCTCGCAACAACAGTACCCTTGGCACGGCCGGACGGGATACGAGCACTTCTTTTTCATACGGCCTTTTCCGTCACAAGAAAACGCATGTGTATCTTCCTGCGTCTGGGCACTGGCACCTACGAATCGCGCTGCTCCTCCCTGCTCACCCTGCTGCTCAAAGGGGTGTGTTTCTTGACGCCCAATAGTGTATCGAGAAAGTTTTCTAGCGTGTATTTTCACCTGCTGCCCAGCGATGAATCCCTAAGCACCGCATGAGAAAAGAAGATACCAAGAAGACAAACTTTGTTGTCAACAAGTACCCATCTACGAGTATCCATCTGCGTAAGGTTCTCTATTCTCTTAGGGAAGCATTTAGCAGAATATTGCTTTGATGCCAATCAAATTAGTAAATACGAGAATGCTCCTACCCTGCATGCGATTTTTGTGCCGTGGCATAACCTCAAAGAGAATCAGCATTCAGGTCTTCGACCAGCACTGTAATTATGTTTTTTTTAGGGACTCTCAGCATTTATACTCAGAATTAACGTTCACCGCCAGTCACCGAGAACTAAGAGCACCTTACGCGCATGTCGCATTCTCAGCACAGCATAAGGAGTTGGGCATAGCATGCTCCTCGATAGGTTTCAGAACATTTACGCGTTCGCTTCTTATTTGTAAACTTCTTCCGCTTGCTTTTTGTGGCGTTTCCAAAGAGGGGAAGAGAGCATGCAGAACCCAGAGGGATCCTAATTTCAATCCCCGCCCCTGTCCATTTCGATCTGGATGAGCATCGCACCGGCGTGCGGTCGCGTGTATCGCTACTGCGTGGGGCACGTTAAAGACCCCAGGCTAGCGGTTGTACTGCACTGGCTAAATTGCTCATCTACAGCTGGCAGACTAGTCTCCCGTTAAGGCAGACTACGTTCTCGGCAGTATAAACATACACACACCCCAATTAAAAAAAAAAAAAAAGAGAGCACGCGTGCACAGCTTTGACCAGCGCTCAAGCGCGCGCGTTTCCGAACCTTTGATTGCATGCCTAGCTGCAGAAAGCTGTCCCCGAGTATTAGCGGTGAGATGTTTCGGTGGCGCCCTCGTTTGGTTACCTTTCGTGACGTTATTACCTTGTGAACAACAAGTTCGATGGTGTTTGTAATTGGCATCGTGGAAGCCTGAAATCATAGCGCTCTCGAAGCAACTCTGCCAACACCGTCGAAATTGAAGTTCTTACATTCCTCTTATTTCCGTTGATCAGACATCCTTTGCTGACATCATAGTCAGCATTCGGTCAATTGTGGTGGGCCGACCACAGCGACGCTTTCGATCGCTCGCGTCGCCAATAGCAGTGACACACTACGGCTGCGCTGTGTTCCAGCTTTCTTTCCTTTTAACACTTCTCTTGCCCTTCCTCTCTCTCTTGTGGCGGAGCTCGCGGCCGCCCCGTAGCACTTAGAGCCTACTATGTGCCAGTGCCGCTTTGGAACCATAGGTGTCATCATGCCTCACTGGAGAGGCCGTAAGACTGCGGGTGCGTAACCAGTCCGGCCAGTCCCTTGGCCGTGCAGAGGCTCTTGGCGTCACGAGAGCGATAGGCATTGCGCTTCTCGCTGGCTGACTTTGAAGTGAAGGTTAGGGATCTCGCCGGTCGCGTCATTTCGTTTCCGTACTCCTTTCAAGGAAAACTAAAGAGATGCTTGGAAAAAAAAAAAATAAGGTAGAGGTGATTTATAGAGTATTTTTATCCCGTGCATCTGAATATCACGTTCGTTTTCGTATTATTATGCTGATTATCATGTTCGTTGTTCCCGAAGATGTAACTAAATGCGAGAAAACACGAAAGTCCACCGACCAGTCGTTACGTCATACCCCGATCTTTCGGCCGCCAAGCGATTGTCAGTCGTGTGGGCAGCTCGTGCGATTGCAAGCTTGCACTGACTCCAGTCGTGACATCTTTCTTTTTTCCCCCTTTTTTTTAAATATCAAGGGTGCGCGTGCTTAGCCTTGATAGGCGCTGAACACGCGCGAGAGGGAAATTCCGAAAACTCTATAATATGACGTCGCGCTCCGGGAAGAAGGGGCTTCAGCGGTACGTTGAAAATTATTTTCTGCAGCCTCCGTGCACAAAATTAAGAAATAATCTCGATATTCGTGATCCCATGAAGGCCAAATGAAGACGATGTAAGTGTTTTTTCCACAAAGACAGCGCCGCTTTGGTTTGCCTATCTTACACCATGGCCTCTGTCCAATGTTTCTCTCCCGTCAGAGCGAACAAAAGCATCGTACGCTTCTCACGCAGGGTCTGGTGTTTGAACGCCGGCGTCCGGTGTTTGAAAGCCAGACGCGGCGGGACGAGCGGACGACGTTCGTTTTCGCACTGTCTGGAGGGTGACAGTGGGCAGAGAAAACTATAGGCAGCTAGCGTTTACGTCTCTTCACTATCATTCCGATCAGGGCTTGGTGCACTGACGTCACGGCACGCTCTCGTTTGCTCCTCTCTTTCAGATCCTTTCCATATGCTTCAAAAGCTTCCTGCTCAGTACAATTTTCAAATGAAGGGGAGAGTCGACATTCCTATACGGCCGCCGTCTTTAAGCGTCTCACGCCGACACGTTCACGTTATGCGGAAAAAAAAAACGAAGCAGAATTAATTGGCTTCGGTCATTTGGCACGTGTCGGGAAGAGATTAAACGAGCGGTCTCAAAATTCCGTCTGCACTGCTAAAACGAGAGGCCACACACACACGCGCCTGCATATTGGCGAAGGCTGTGCGTCATTTCAATGTTTGCTAATTCACGGCCAGCCTGCAACTTCCCACAACGTATACCACCTGCAGACGAAAGGCCTTCTCGTCCTCCCCCCCCCCCCCCCCTTTCCCTGAAACGTCAACACTGGTGGGCCTACGCAGCGCCATCTAACTTTCGTGAGCATCGCCGCCAGCGAGTCTTGAAGCGTCTCACGACGGGTGGACACTATTAGCGGCGGGATGTTTTGGTGGCGCCTCCCTGTGGTTACCTTTCGTGACGTCATTACCTTGCGAACAACAAGTTCGATGGTGTTTGTAATTAGCGCGGTGGAAGCTTGAAATCATTGGGCTCTTAAAGCAACACTGCTAACACCACTGATCTCATTGACAATTTGCTGGATCGCGTTTGCCCGCTCCGCGAATGCGGTCACTGGCGGCCATCTTTAGGTAGAGTTATATCACCTCTAGCCAAGATACAGCTGCTGAAGCCACTTGGCAGCCACCATCATCCATCCATGGCAGACGGCGTTTTGGCAGTTGGGGTGGCAGGCTGCCATCAAAATAGCGTGGGTGATATTTCGTGATTGATTGAAATTGTTTGACGAAACATGTTTTTAAAACCCGGCGTGAACGGTAGCCCGGTCTTTGAGGACCCGGTGAAAGTTTCACGAAATCGCGCAGCACCGGGGAAAAGCAGCACAGCACGCGTCGAAAGTCGCATCGAAAGAAGCATCGAAAGCAGACGCCGGTATGTAGTCTGCTTTCGATGCGAGCTGCGCTGCTTTCCCCCGGTGCTGCGCTTTCGTAGAACTTTCGCCGGGTCCTCAAAGACGAGGCTATCGTTCGCGCCGGGTTTCAAGAATCTGCTTCGTCGAACAACTTCAATCAAGCACGAAATATCACCCACGGTACAGTGTACTAGATCTACGGCTAGTTAATGGCAGCCTGCCGCCATTGCGCTGTCCGCCATATTACTATGATGGCTAGAGATGATATAACTCTACCTAAAGATGCCCGACCGTGGCCGCATTCCGGTCCATAGGCAGAGCTGGTCAAACGCAATCCAGCAATTGTCATTGAGATTAGTGGCTAACACCGTCAAAATTAAAGTTCTGACATTCCTGTTATTTCCGTTGATAAGAAATCCTTTGCTGACGTCATAGTCAGCATTCGGCCAATCGTAGCAGGCCGACCACAGCGACGCTTTCGATCGCTCACGTCGCCAATACGGAGCGCAAGTTTGTCTGCTTCTTTTGCAGGGGCTGCAAGGATGTCAGAACGCCAAGCTCTTATTGCCTGATTGAGAAAAACAAAAATTATGATGGGTAGACCTCTAGGCATCTAGAGCATTGAGGTCTATCCACTATCTTTTCAATTAAAGCCAATCAGAGCTCGGCGTCATTCTGACGTCACCGCAACTCCCGCGCAAGACTCGCAGACGACTTGCCCTCCGTATAGCAGGCGCGCGCGCGTGTTCGTCGATATTGGAATGCGAGTGAAGTGAGCGTTGTGTCACTCCCGATCGCTGTATAATCGGCACCCGGACCCTTCATTTCAATAAAAACCTCGCGTATCGATGAGTGCCGACGTATTTGTGGAAAGGAAAAAAAAAAGCGGTTTAAGGTTCTGCAGTTGTTTGTCTGATTGCGAGAGTTCATGCGTCAGCTGCTCGCATATGCGTTCTGCTTACGAGATATATACTGTAATTCCTGATCGTCCACGCGCTAAGCGATGGTGGCTAATCGGGTTTAATTGCGTGCGTGCGCGCGCGCGTCATTCCGCAGTCAATAACACCTGGTTTCGCCATTATACGCTCATCTACAGCTGAGACACCAGACAGCCACTGAGGCAGACAAACTTCCGGCTGTATAAACATACACACAACCATTTGCTTGCGCGTCCGAGCGCAGCTGACACTGAGAGCGCGTTGGGTCACAGTCGAGTAGTGTCGAAAGCGCGACGATGCGGCTTTTATCGTGTTGCTGTGCGGGCATTACGGCCGGTTGAATCATTGAGACGCGCAGAGTGTGCCTTCTTTTCCCGTATGCGTGTTTCTCGCAGACCGTTGCCTATTACAGTATACTATATATATATATATATATATATATATATATATATATATATATATATATATATATATATATATATATATATATATATATATATATATATATATATATATATATAAGTAACGGGAAAAATGTATACAGAAGCTTCCGTGAAATATATGGGGACAAAGGAGGGTGCACAGACGCAGCAGATGGAAAAAAAGTTTATTTGATAATATGAGTGAGGACAAAGAAAGTACAACACGAAGTAGGTGAAAACGTAAAACACTGAAGGTACATTAAAAAATATATTATATACACTTAAATTCGAAGTAAACGAAGAACTTAAACGCACGAAGGAATGAATAAAATAGTAAAAGTTTACCCGCAAGCAATTAGTGCAAAAAATTAGTCAAAGAGTAAAAAGGGGGCTCAGCGGGCGGACGCGTCGACGTTTTGGCAGTGATATTTCTTTAGGAAGACGGTGCCATTGCCTTCCTTCACATAATGGAAAGGCATATTGCAACCGCAATGACTTTTTTTTTGTGACAGATTTGATAAAATTATTGAATCTCAGTACGGTTTCAGGAAAGGAAAAAGTACAACACTGCTGCTTGGAGATTTCAGTGATGTCGTGAACGAAACTTTAGAACAAAATATTATTAGTTTAGCGTTGCTTCTAGTTTTACAAAAAGGCATTCGATAAAATAGATCAATCAAAACTGCTTCAAGAACTTGATGCATTAGGCATTACAGGACCATTCTATCAATTCTTTGTGAGCTTTTTTTCTAACATAACTCAACGGGTTAAAATAAGACAATGACATTTTTATCAATGACTTGGGTAAACTTAACTGACAGTAAAATATATTTGAATATGCCTATTATACGTTCTTGATTTTTCCACATAAAATAATATATGATTATGCTGATCATACGGTCTTGATTTTTTCACATGAAAACTATGTGGTTGCAGTAAAAATATTTCAAAATGACATAAATGTACTTTACAATGTTACCTACTGAAAACACAATATTGGTTAATTCGAAAAGGACAAAACTTGTGTGATTTAGGAATCCGCACAAGCAAGTAGTATTTTATCATTGTTTATACTTTGATGGCACTAGAGATAAAGTTAACGATAATACGAATCATGAAGGCAGCACAAAATATCTGGGGTTGCATTTTGATGAACACGTGCCATCGGAAAATCATGTTGATTACATCAAAAAGAGATTGAGAATTCTTTCATCATACATATACCGCTTTGGTACTGCAGCATCTGCTACTGCAAAACAAAACATTTATCGTGCTTCAGGAGAGCCTGTGCTTAGACACGGTGTTTTGGTTTACGGCTCCTACTCGAATAACAGCTTGCAAACAGTAAACAAGCTAATGTTTATGATAGTAAACAATACTTCCGATGGCAAAAAATTTCAAAATTTAGATCTGATGCGTGAACTTGAGACATCCATAATATCTCCACTGCATACTTTATTTAGATGCATAGAATTCAAACAACCGATGCATAGAAGACTACTTAAAAAAAAAGACAAATTTGGTGTGTGTACGTTTATACTGCCGGCAGAAAGACAGTAAGGTAATATTTACCCAGAATGCACACACACTGCGGAAAAAGGCTGAAAAGGTATTATATTCCCTGCACGTTCAATAATATACCTGGAGAACTGATGGATCTAGGTTCTTTTAAACATGGTAAAGACGAATTCGAGGCGTAGTGTTTACAAAATAAAATTTGGAATAAGTTTTCCTATCTTTTTCCTTCTGTTGGCATCGATGCTTGCACCGCATAATAGTCTTTGTTTATTTGTGTACCTTTTGCAACTGCTGTACATAGATGCATTTTCAAAATTAACCAGAACCTTTTTCGAAACCTCTGTGCACGTACGTTGAATATTGTACTTATTGTGCATTTTATATATTTCGATGGCTCGTTCTGTTTGAATTAATTGAAGTCTCTGTATATGCAAACGTTTGCTTCTATTGGGCAAATCTGTAATAAGGTAATGAAGTGAAGTGAATTGTTGTGTTTTCTCTGACTCATTTCCTAGTACAAATAGTAATTGAAGAGTTTGTGGTGTATTTAGTAAATGTCGAAAATAATCCCTGGAGAAGGGGAACAGGAGGGACAAAGGAAAAACACAAATCTCCAAACACAGCCTTTGCATTGAATTGCATTATAATTAGTAAATGTCCCCCGCTATCATTGAATGTGTTGTCTTTCCGTTGTTTTCCCAATACACCTTGGAAACAAAAGAATCGCCTGCTTTGTACTCGGCAAAAAAAAAAAAAAAAGATGTGTTTTTTTTTTGTTTTTTTTTTTTTGTTGTTCAACGCGGGTAGCAGCGTTTGACTCGATTAGCCTTTGCGACTGCTGGCCCACGTCACACAAGCCTCCTAGGCTTCGGCGGACCCGAATTTTGCACAAATAAAAGAAAAGTAATAAAATATTAATATTAGTTAAATTGTGTTCTGCTGGTCCTTGCAAATTTTTATTTTTTTTAGCTTTGTTGTTGTTATTTGTTTCGTTTTGGGGGTTGTTAATTGAAAGAGTTTCTTCTTGATTGTGTAAACGATTGTGGTTCTCTTTTTTCGCCTGTACGACTTGCCCGGTTCAGTCGTAGAAGCCTGTCACTTATGTACTGACGCCTGCTGTGACAATGAATATTATTATTATTATTAATATTATTATACTGTGTATAGAGGAGGCAAAACTACTACCACTTTATTTTCTGGTATTGTCCAAAGACCGCCGTAAAGGCCTCCTTATTGGTACACCATGAACGAAAACGAGCTTCACGTTAAAAACACAGTCAACTGAACAAACAAAAATACACGAACATCAAAGGTCGGTCGGTAAGGACCCGCCAAGCCCGGCGTAGGTGTCGGTGACAATTGGCGGGGATATCTAACTATAGGCGGCGCTACGTTCAGCTTGTTTTCCCCCGTAGGTCGGTGTTTACCAACACAAGGCACATGCACCGGATTCCTTGCTTCGTGTTTCTCGATTGAGCGCGGGGACAAAAATCGGCCACGACTCGTGCCCAATATTTTTTGCGGCGAGAGCGTTTCGGCTTCAACGATCGAACACGAGCCCCGGCCGAACACGCTGACGCAACGTTCGGCGACGTGGGCCGAGCGCTGCGTCGAAACCCAAATAAATAATCGACGTTATTGTTGTTGTTGTTCTCATCATGAATTCCGTGATTTTTGGGGCGCGCAGCAGGGATCTTCTTAGGCCGTTCTATCCGCCAAGAGAGATTGAAAAAAAAAAAAAAAAAGTTTGTAGAAAGTTTTTATTGCAGATTGTCCAACTGCTCGATCGGGGTCAGGTCAGTTCGAGCTACGAGGAGGCGCCCAAAGCGTTGATCGTCTGCGAGCCGTTTCGGCCTTTACGCCTGCTTACCTCCATGTCACGTGGCAACGCCGCGCATGCGCGCTTGCGACCAATTTCCGCAGGAGGCGTCGATCCGCCATTAAATGGCAAACACTCCCTCGTGGTCTGAGATGGACTTTGTGTACAATCTAGGCCTTCTAATCGGTGGCCACGCACGTTGTGCCGCCACGTGTGGGGAAATAGCCGCGAGCTCCTTTCTTTTTTCTTCATCGGGCCTGCTTCGCTTGCTTGGGTATAGCTTGGGCATGCTGGGACGCAGGGAGTAGTATATGTTTGCTGGGTGGACATGGAAAATGCGCTCGTTTTCTGGAATTATACTCGTTGCTCACTACAAATGATATCGTAGATGACCAGGGTCTTCCTGAAAAAAAATCTGCCAAGCCGGGGCGGGGCGCGTCAGCGCTTTAGACTCTAGTTCAGACGCCACTCGGCTCGTGCCTAAGTTTGGAAGGTTTTTGTTTTTTGTGGTGTTTCTTTTTTTTTTTTTTGCATGAACAAATTTTATTTTTGTGGTGTTGGTGTGGTTGAAGCCCCTCGATATGTTTGCATTTTTCTTGGAAGTAGCGTCAAGTGCGCCAGTGCACGAGGCCCGTGTCTCGAGCGGCCCTTGGAAGCATGCAGTTGTCGGCGCAGCATTTAAATGAAAGTCCCTTGGAAGCGAATGGCGGCGGAGCACCTACTCGAGGCACGTTTCTTGCGCGTTTCCACGACAATGGTTGGAGGTAGTTGTAAAAAAATGCCTTTATCAAGGGGATTTACCTGAGAGTAAAACCCCTCGATGTGTTTGCGTTTGTCTTGCAAGTTGCCTCAAATGCGCCTGTGCATAAGGCCCGTGTCTCGATCGGCCGTTAGAAGCGAATGGCGGCGCAGCGCTGAAATGAGCGGCCCTTGAATAGGGTGTACTAGAATAAAAAGGTGTGCCGCACTCTAAACAAAATAAAAGGTGTAGCCATTATACCCTTTGTCCCATATACGACACCCCAAAACTTCAGTTCGACGTACAGCGCACTCACTGTCGGTATACGACGGCCCCAACTTTCACAAGAGGCTTGATGACGGTGGGATATAACTAGGGGTGTGCGAATATTGAAATTTTCGAATACGAATCGAATACGAATAAGACAAAAAACGGGCTTCGAATATCGAATCGAATATCGAATATGTATCTTGTAATAAAAAAATTGCAAAACAAGAGGTAACAGCAGGTTTTATTGCCTTTTTAAAATAAATCAATGCAACTGCATTTTACTGGGCTGCAGCAGGCTAAAGATGCTTTTAATAACGCACTCATTACAAATTATCCTGTAGGAAAATTAACTGTTCAACGTGTTCAGAAAGTAAGCCTCCCTACGCGCCGTGACAACATTTCCGCCTGTAGAAAAACCCTTAAATCGAGAAACCTGCGAAATTTCACTACAGTTCGAAGAAGTTTGACTTATGGACAGTGTTGGCCGGCTGCTACACGAATATTGCGAGTTTTGGGACACAAATAATTTAAAAACTAGTTTATTTTATGTTTTATAAAGTGGTTACCAATGTTTACACCATATAAAAGTGAAAATATGCTCTTTTAACGCTTTCATTAGTTGTTAATCTGAACCAGTGATGCCAATAAACCAAACAAGTATTGAACTTTTCCTCCGTCAGGTGAGTAACTAGTTTTTTTTTTTTTTTTTTAATTTTCGCGCATGCGCACAGAAGTAGAACTTCAGTCGAACCTTTGTCGAACATCACGTTGAAAGTTCGAAAAAGTCGAACTTAGTCGACCTCAAACCTGGGCAGGTTCGCAACATCCCTAGTTTTGATTGCGCGGGAGGGGCAGGAGTTGTTGTCGATGGCGATGCAATGTTCTGCTCGCACCTAGATTTTTCTTTCTTTTTTTTTAATTTTCAAACATTTATATTAGACACCACTCTCGAGATTTATTTTATATTTCTATTTCACTCTCGAAGTTTATTTTATTGTATCAATTTATAGAGCACGCAATTACATCACGAATTGCTATAACCGCGCCACACAACAAAGGGTTTGGTGAAAAAGAAACCGAAACTTATCCTGTCTTGCTGCCATTGGACAGATAGAAACGGACCAGACCGATAGCGCACGCATCATACGCCTTTCTCAGTGAATAAACATATTCACACGGGAATGCGTGGCAAGCAGATTATTCGTTACTTGCTCGAATATTCGTGGTTTGTGTGAATATTCGCCGTTTTTCCCGAATATTCGGCTTTGGCCGAATATTCGTGAACTTCCGAATATGCAATTTTCGAATCGAATACGTTTCGAATAAGGAAAATATTCGATTCGTATTCGAAATTTCGAATATTCGCACACGCCTAGATATAACATATTAAACAGCTAAAGTACGTATCAGAAACTACGAAAAGAAAACCACTGAGGTTGTTGCAGTAAGGTTAGAAAACCCCAATTATTATTTTTTTTTTTGCAGTTAGTCAGACGTACATTAGATATTTTAATAAGTTGTGCAACTCGGGTATTCAGCCGCTCGTGAAATTGGTAGCGGCGGTTCAACGTCAGTGCGCTGTACGTCCAAATGAAATTTTGAGGTGTCTTATATGTTACACATTGTGTAAGAACATACCTTTATTATTTTTTTCTGCGAGAGTGCGTCGGTTATGAGAATGTCGCGACGTGAAAGCACGTCGGTGAGGGCGCTAGGGGGCAGAGCGCGGTAGGGTTTCTTAGAGTTCCTGTATAGACCTTTCCAAAAACAAGCTTGTGGCGGGTGCCATTTTGAGCGTTCGTGCGTATGGCGCGTGCTTTGCTCGCTTTCCGAAGCGACGAACACGCACGTGCTGGGCTGTGAAGATCGCACGCTGGACTGTGATTTTGTAAACATTGAAAAGGTCTATAGGCTCCCTACGGGAGCCAGAGTTGCGCGTTCATCCCCGTAGCGCGGTCTTTCCTGCACGGCATGTTGATCCAGCTCCTCACGGGACTGAATTCGGCGAATAGCGGCGCCGCGCGTTCGAGGCTCGCGGCGCACTCAAAAGCAGGGGAACGTTCGGCGGGGCGCGCGCAACGTCTACTTTCCTGCACGGCACTTGATCCGGCTCATCACGGGAACGCGCAACTCTGGCTCATCCGGCGACTGACAGAGGCCTGGCGGTAGCAGCAGAGAGGCTTTATTCGGCGCGAAAATTGTCGTCTTCTTCGTTTTTGTTTTTTGTTTTGTGTTTAAGTTTGTCTGCTCGGTTGTGAGAGAGAATAAGTTCCATTCTATTTCACACACCTGTAAAGAAGCCTGATTTGCGTGAGCGGCAGAAGCTGATATTCAAAGCGAAAATGCCGTTCGGGGGCGCTCAGTTACTTAGAATAGAATGGAATAGAATAGTTTATTTCAGACATACATGTGTCATGCTGACATATATAATCGCGCTTCTGTTATTTGTTTCTCAATTTTCTGTTGAAAAAAAAAAAAATATATATATATATATGTATATATTTTCACTGTATCAGTTTACGCACCAGCATTAAAAAAGCGAAGTTCTAGTATAATGTTATATGCGATGCTTTACCCTTTATTTTAATGTCAAAGCTCTTGTAATTCGTTTTTTGACAAGTGTACGTTTTGCCGACGTTTAGATACCTCGTTTTTGTTTTGGTGTTAATACATTTTTTTTTTTTTGTGTAGCATGAAATAATGAAAGCAATCTTTTCTTGACTTCTGCATTCTCAGCCAAAGCTTATATAGAAAGGGTGACCAGACGTCCCTTTTTTGCCGGGACAGTACCGTTTTTGAAGTCCGCTTCTGCCGTCCCGTCTTTTTGTCCCAATAAGGAATCATGTCACATTTTCGCAGGAGTGCATAGTTTCAAAATTGGCACCAAGCGATTTGAAGCAAACCGAAACTATGCCTACTCGTTATGCCCGTGTCCCACTAGAGCGACACACGGAAACAAACGACAGCGACAAGCCTCAAATCAGAGTCTTTCGCAATTTGAGAGGCTTTGTAGAATAAAGGAGGCTATGCTCAAACACGAGCATCATGCACGCGAGGGTATCTTTGGTAGGCAATCGCTCGTGCTTACTTCACGAGCACCGAACGACTAAACGCCTGCCAAAAATATCATCGCGAGGATGCTGCATGGGTTTGAGGCTTGTCGCTGTCTTTTGTTTCTGTCTGTCGCTCTAGTGGGACACGGGCATTACAAGTATATTTTGCAAAAACAACCGTAGCTATTTTGAAAATATTTACCCAGAGAGTAAAATTTAGGACTGTTCTTGCCCACAAACGCTTTTTCTCTCGCAAAAACGCGTGTGTAGAATTTCTTTTTTTTGTTACTGGATATAGCACCCTGTAGAATGTACACAGATAGCTTCAACACGCAAGTAAAAAAACTCATCGCCTCTGGGTATCTCTCAAAGATCGTGCTGGATATCACGGAATGTATCCTAAAAAAACAAGAAAAAAAAAAGAAGATTACAAGATAGGAACCCGGATAAAAGAAGCCGAACACCAGCTGTGCCGTACATCCACAAAATCTCGCACGATCTAACGAGAGGGCCTTCCAGGTTTCAGGTGCGAATTTTGCTCTCAGCACCTGATAAGCTAAGAAACCTTTGCCCCAAAATTAATTCCGAGCAAAAAATAAAGCCATCAAGCCTGTGGTTTGAAGTCTACAAACAAACACGTTAACTGCCTTGGCGGAATTGTCTATGAGATACCTTTCTCACGCGGAAAAATCTTCGTTGACCAAACGGGTAGATTCGATGAGGCTGCGAGAGCACGCTCTGTCCATCAAGTCTTCTCCGGCAGGACATCTAGCAATACACGTTCGAGACTATGCAAGCCCTTGTTGGCAGACACTCAAGTCCTGAAGCGGTTCCACGACAAGCGCTCGAGAGAACTATATATGCAATACTATCCAAATGAGACGCATCTGTCAGTGCCCCTTCCGTGACACTGTCGGCGAAGGAATTGTTACATTTGAACCCCTTTTCCTAAAGTTATATACCTTTCTTTTGCATGAAGTATAGTGACTTTTAATTTACCTTATATTTATTTATAGTAAATTTTTATTCCACATTTGCAGCTCTTTCGTCTTCTTCCTTGTTTGCATTTTTTTTTAATATAACCCCCCTGATATTTTTCTTTTCTCTTTCTTATTATTGTGTATTAAAACGTTTGCTAGCCAACCCCCGTCCTGTACACACTAAAGTAACTGGATCGTGGGAAAGTAGCGCCAAGCCTTTCGTATGGTCGCCATTTTGGCCCTTGAAATGAATGATTTCTCCTCAACCTCTCCATTCTTGGGGTGCCGATCTAAATGCTCTGGTGACGGGTAGCTCTAGAGACACGTTTCTTGTAAACCGAGATTTTGCTATCCACACACCGGCGAAATAAGCGGACATCTTCGTAACACTACCACGTGCGTTGTCAGTGCTTGGAAGCATTGAAAAAAATTTTTTCCTGTATTGAAGTACGCAAGGAGAACAATGTTTATTTATTTATTTATTTATTTATTTATTTATTTCAATACCCTCAGGGCCCATAGGGCATTACAGAGGGGGCGGGGCATATAAGAATTCACTCAAAAAAAAAAAAATACAAACGTAAAAGGCAGTGATTAAAACACAATCAATTCGACAAAATATTAACAAAAGTGATTAGTAAGCGCTTCTTTAAATAAATCAAGTGATGGGATGGCTGCTAAAGATGCTTGAAGGTGGTTCCACTCAGAAGACGTTCTTGGTATGAAGGAGTCGTTGTATGCTGATGTCTCACAGTGAGGAATGCCGACCTTGAAACGATGATCAATGCGTGAAGAGATATATGCGGGGTTAAGGAATAACTTATCTTTTAGTGAAGCGTTGAAATGATGAATTTTGTAGAAAGGGCATAGACGAGATATTTTTCGCCGTAAGGAAAGAAGAGGCAGGGACAATGAGGTTTTCATAGATGATACACTAGCGGTGCGATGATAGTTAGAATAGATAAAACGTACTCCACGATTTTGAACAGCTTCAACGTTAGTCACAAGCGTTGTATGCCCGGGGTCCCAGATTGACGAGGCGTACTCTAATTTTGATCGAACCACAGTTTTGTACAGAAGCAATTTTAATGATATTGGGGCTAAAGAGAAGTTTCTTTTCAGATATCCAAGCATAGAGTTAGCGTTAGCGATAATATGATCAGTATGTAATTTCCACGAAACGTTAGAAGTAATGTGAACACCAAGATATTTGTAAGACGTCACAGATTCCAGTAGGTTGTTAGAAATCGAGTATGGTGATGGGGACGTGTTCCTACGGGAAACCCTCATGATTTGCATTTGTTAGTGTTAAGAGTCATTTTCCATAAGTTACACCATTCGGATACAGCACACAGGTCACATTGAAGTAGTGTTGCGTCAGAATCGTTAGTTATTTCACGATAAATTACACAGTCATCGGCAAATAAGCTTATTGAGGATGATACACACAGTGGTAAGTCATTTATATAAATAAGGAACAAAAGAGGTCCTAAAACGGAACCTTGTGGGACACCAGAGGTAACAGGACTAAGGGAAGAATTAGTTTCATTCGCACAAACATATTGAGATCGATTAGTTAGGAAACATTTAATCCACGACAAAACATTAGGATCAATGTTAAGTTTGCTCAGTTTAAAAAGTAAGAATTTATGAGAAACTTTATCAAAAGCTTTGGCGAAATCAAGAAACACACAGTCAACCTGGGACCCACGGTCAAGAATGGAAAGTAGGTCATTAGTGAAAGACAAAAGCTGAGTCTCACAAGAGAGAGATTTGCGAAAACCATGTTGTGAGGGTGAAAAGAAAGAATTTGAATCTAATAAATTAACTAAATGAGAATAAATAATGTGCTCTAAAAGTTTACACGGGGTGCTGGTTAACGAAATGGGTCTGTAATTAAGAGGATTATGTTTGTTACCTGACTTGTGAAGTGGAACCACCTTCCCTTTTTTCCAATCATCCGGTAAGACACCAAGGTTGAGTGACTGCTCAAAAATGTTTGTAAGAAAAATTGACATGTAATGTTTAGTGTTCTTAAGAAATTTAGAGGTAATATTGTCAACACCACACAAGGAAGAAACTTTCAAATTATCGATCAACTTTACAATCCCGTCGTAATCGAAAGCAAGCGGATCCATGGGAAAGAATGCATAGTCTGGAAAAATAGGATAACCTAAATCATCATCATCAGTAAACGCCTTGACAAAGACATCGTTCAGAATTGATGCACATTGAGCTTTCGGAATGTCAATACCCCCAACATCAGTGAGCGATACAGTCATTCCTTTAGGCCCGTTCATAACACTCCAAAATTGTTTAGGGCTATTTGCTAACATTGAAGGAAGGGTAACATTAAAAAAAAGTCAGTTTTGCTTGCTTGATGGCTGCCTTATAAGCATTGACAACAGATTTATAAAGCTCCCAGCGCTCAGCGAGACCAGACAACTTTGCAGCGCGGAAAAGGCGTTTTTTCTTATTAGCTAGGCGTTTAAGAGTTACATTAAACCAGGGAGACATGTGGTTAGATACGATATTCCTACACGCAATAAATGAATTAATTAGAGAATTTACTTTGTTTTTAATCATGTTCCAATTAGTCTTAATCGTGCTTTCTGACAACGCAGGCAAAAATTCATCAAGAAAGCAAGCCAACTCATTATTTATTGCACCGAAATTTGCTTTGCTATAATCGAGAAAGTGTTTTGTAGATTTGTTAGCAACATGCGATGAAGCTTGCAGGCTGAAATTCAAAATAGCATGGTCGCTAATTCCCGGTAAGTAAGTTATAGAAGAAGCGAGATTAGGGTCAGTCGTAAGAATAAGGTCTAACACATTGGCCGTCGCATCAGTAATCCTAGTAGGCTCAGTTACACATTGGGAAAAAGAAAAATCAGAACAGAGACTGATAAAGTCCGAGTAATCCGAAGAGCTACTAGATGCAGCGGGAAACGGTCCAGACCAGTTGATCAAGGGAAGATTAAAATCACCTAGTAAAAAAAATGGGTGCAAGGGAGAACCTTGAACAAATCACATTTAAAGCATCTGCAAATCCGAGCAAAAATTTGCAGGAGCGTTGGGAGGACGGTAACAAACACACAAAATAATATTTCTATAAGCGCACTGTAGGCGTACGCAAACAAGCTCCAACGGGGAAACAATATTCACGTGATAACATTCAATGGCTTTATTCATTGCGATTAAAACACCTCCCTCACGCCTATCTGTTCTGTCACACCGATAAAAATTGTAGCATTTAACAGAATTAAAAATTTCATTATCACGGACAACCCTTGAAAGCCACGTTTCTGTCAAAACAACAATATCGCTTGATGATGCATCAATAACTATTGACAAGGTCATCGCGGTTACGGACTACGCTTCTTATGTTAGTAAAAAGAACTGAAATCTCATTAGGCAAAGAAAGGGAACTACGGGTGTGTTTACCAGCGTTTTTTTTTAGCTCAGAGGGGACAGATTCAATCGCGCTATCTCTAGTTAGTTAGGAGGCGGCTTCATAAACTTCGTTTGTGTTATGGTCGAACAAAAATTGCTTATCGCCGATATACAATTTGTCGACACGAAGTTTGTAGCGACCCCCCTGGGTACGAGCAAATTCATGCAGCCGTTTTCTGGCAAGTTGAACATTTTGTGAAAAATCCTCGTTGATAGAAATACCCATATTTTTTAGCTTGTAGCACGACCCCAGCACCGCATCCTTATGTTTAAAGAAGGAAAACTTTACAACAATAGGCCTTTTCTTTCTGGTGTCGAACTTCCCGATGCGGTGAGCCCGTTCGATTGTAGCAGGGTCAATTTGTACGTTAAGCTTATCTGAGCACACATCCAAAACCAGCTTTTCAGATTGAGCCCACGTTTCCTTAGCCGAGTCATCTATGCCAAAGAAAAGCAAGTTGGATCGACGGGAACGACACTCTGCGTCATCGGAACGTCGCTTGAGAATGGCCAATTCCGAAAGTACAGACTCGAATTTCGCCTCAAGTTCGTCTGTCGAGTTCATTTTCGATTTGCAACTTGCGAGATCACTTTCAATAATTTCAACACGCGCGGTGAGAGTGGTTATCGAGTCATTTGTTCGTTTTTGTTCGTCACTGATTTTTTTGAGCTGAATCAACACGCTTGCTTGGCCGGAATGCATTCCGCTGACAAGCGACTCTATTTTCGCTAGTGGAGTGGGCACGGCGAAAATGCTACGACAATGACGCCTAACATACCGCTCCTGTTTGCTCTGCAGTTTCTTCTCGTGGCGAGTGACAGTGGCCTTCCATCCTTCTAAACGAGAGCGACCAACGCAACGCCCGTGACGACGCAGGCAGCACCGCTGATTACCTTGGCCGCCCCCCTCGGTGGCGATGAATTCAACGCTGGAGCGATACCAGGATTTCTACCGCCAGTGTCGCCTGACACGCAAGCCCCACCAGCATCGACATCAAGCACACTGCCTTCAAAAGCCTTCTCGCAGGCGTTTTCGACTAGTGGGCACGGCGAAAATGCTACGACAATGACGCCTAACATACCGCTCCTGTTTGCTCTGCAGTTTCTTCTCGTGGCGAGTGACAGTGGCCTTCCATCCTTCTACCCGAGAGCGACCAACGCAACGCCCGTGACGACGCAGGCAGCACCGCTGATTACAATTATATTGTAAGATTTCTTACAATATAATTGTAAGAAATCCGTGGAGATGGGCATGATTGATAAGTTGATTGCATACACAGTGCCAAAGACGCTTATATGGGCGAGGAACGCCTTTTGTACGACTGGTTGAAAACGACCCTCTCGGAGCTTCGAACACTTCAATGGACCGAAATGGCGATTCTCATGGCAACGGAGAGCGATTATCCAATCATCGACTTTCGAGGTTTTGGTCGTCTGTATTTTATTATTTGTTTGTATTCGTCTAGCAGGCAGGGAAGGAAATAGGGACCGGGCAGACGTAATTCAAGCGCCGACCAGGGCGCCCCTAGCGGCAAACGTGTCGGCCTCACCGGGAGGCCACGGAGGCTTCTGCAGTCGCTGCGGTGTTGTAGCGGTAGATGCTGCACCTTCTGAGATGGTTGTTCCAAAGAAAAAAAGCCATAACAATTGCTGCGTGGTCGGCTGCATCAATACCTACGAGAACGCGCCCGACACCAGGTTCTACAGCTTCCCTTCGAAACCGTACGAGGTGGAGCGCCGCGCGGCCTGGGTGCGACTTGTGCGTCGATGCAAGTAAGTGGCGTCTTTCTACCTGCACATCGCGTGTTGCATTAAGCTGCTGACGAATAATAAATTGACTTTTTCTAGCGCCGATGGAACAACATGGGAACCCACAGCAAACTCCAAAATATGCAGCAAACACTTCATCGGGAACGAGAAGCGGAACGAGGTCGCTCATCCAGCCTATAACCCGTCGATCTTTCCGTCAGCCTACATGAAGAGAGTGGCGCTGGGAATCGCGGAACGGCACGACAGGTGATTTAAAATTTCCTCTTCGTTCCCGCAGTTTATCTTTTTTTTTTTTCTTTCTTTCGCTAACGAGTTTGTACAGTGTTTGGAGTCTCTTAAAAAGGCTAGGCTGTGCAACAAAATTTTGTTGGAATGTTTTTTTCTTTACATACGCGTACTGGCGTCACTGTGACCCAAGTATACTCGAACACAACGCCACTGATCCAGAAGCTTATTTGACGCGGTGCAAGTGGGAAGATAAAAGCGGCCCACTTTCATCATTCTCTCCTTCGCAACGCTTGGTGACGTAGAATGGGACACACAGTCTAGGGAAACTACGTTGTTATAATCCTGCTTGCTATCTCTCACCTCACTACAGGATCCTCATCTGACGCTATTTGATTGAGGCACATCGATTGGATCCGATCACTGCGTCATCACTCGACTTTGGCTCGTGACAATCAACACCTCGGCAAACATTCGGGTAGTGGCTCGGAGTTTAATCGCCGGGGTGACGAAAGTAGGCGAGCTCTAACAATGCTTTGCTAAGCCCAGTGCGTGACTATGGTGAAGATGGCAGCATATAATCGTCGCCAGGTGACATGGCCGGTTCTTTCTGCGAGTTGAGAGGGTGAATGCTGCCCCTTTTTTTTCTCTACTTATTTCTGCGACTACCATTGCTTGGAGAGTAAAACTAATGTCTGTTCCGTAGGTTATTAGCGTGAAGAATTTATTCTACGCAGTTTTAACAACAGTTAGAAATTTGTAGCAGAGCCTCTTTAATGCACAAGTATATCTACGAACACAGTACACACTACTATTGACAGATAAACCCGTCTTTTCAGGAAACTGAAGAGGGACGCGCACAGTGTTGCAGCACCAGCGACAAGTGGACCTGAGAGTGACGCGACGACGGAGCAGCCAACGGAGCTACCCCAACTTTGTCCTTTAACAGTCGACGTAAGCAGGACAAGTGCCAATTCTTCGACTGCCTTTTTTTACTCTAACTAATGATTATGGCGCCACTAGCAACACCACATTAAAATGGCGGTGCTCTGGATATCGGTCATTGTTATGTGACTGGTTTAAATATTTATTGCTGGGAGCCATGACGTCCCAAAACCAAAGATTTTCAAACCCAGGATCCTTTCTTGTTTGATAGCGAGCTCGTTTAACACACACTAGCTCCGTGTTAGCTTTCTCCCAGTATGCACTGCACTTACCAAAGGCAACAAGGAGAACCAGTCCGAAATGAACTCTGCAAGTGCAGCCCAATGCCATCTCAATGTATTTTTTAATACGGCCACGGTGTCTGTTGTCTAAAAGAGGGTAATTGCATTTTTGTGACTGCTCAACCGAGCTATTTCTTTGTACCTTAGACATCTTGTACAGTGCTGAATTATTTCGTAATGTTGCGCTGCGGCATGCCAGATGCTCCTGATAACTTAAAACTTAGCCCTCTAAAATATTATTTTTATATGCGACTGGGAAGCCGACAAATATTACATAGAAATTAACTCTTTGATTCAATCTAGAATTTTTTTTTATATTTTTGCAGGCTTGCACCATGACCAATGACGAAGGGACAGATTTCTCACTGTGCAACATGTTCTTTTGTTGCACCGTGGGAAATGAGGCTGCAACCTTTGTCAGCCACAAGGCGGTACTGGACCAAGGAAGCGGGCCGGACAAACCAGCAGTCGTGGACAAGGAAGTGGGACCAGCCTACACAGAGCCCTGTTTCATGGGGTACAATTCGGTTCGGGATGATGAGGCGAGGCTGGAAAGCCTTAGTGCCACATCTTTCTCGTTATTTGCTCTCCTGTTAAGCCTGCTTCCAGATGTCCCAAGGCGGCAGAATGAGCTCTCGGCCGAGAATCGGCTTTTGCTGTTTTTAATTAAGCTCAAACTCAATGTGCCATTTTCATGTTTGGGGGTTTTGTTCACTGTGGACCGCAGGACTGCCGCACGAATGTTTACGCGAACACTAGAAACCCTCTGTGCCAGGACAAAGAACTGGATTTGGTGGCCCAGCAGGGCCGCCATTCAGGCCACCATGCCACCGAGCTTTAAGGTTAACTACCCTCTTTGCAGGGTTATTATAGACTGCACAGAGATGAAAGTTGAAATGCCCCCCTCCGTCGAGCAGCAAAATTTGTGGTACTCGCAGTACAAGGGATGCTTCACTGTTAAGTATTTAATCGGAATTGCACCCAGCGGGCTCGTGACGTTTCTTTCTGATGGATTTGGAGGACGTACAAGCGATACTGCCATCACAGTAGAATCAGGATTTTTGCTCAAGCTGCAGCCAAACGATGTTGTCCTCGCTGACAAAGGTTTCCCAGGGAAAGTGACTGGTGTCGGCGCCCAAAGAGCCGCGTTGGTGATGCCACCGTTTGCATCGGGTGCTCAGTTTACCGAGGTAGAGGTTGACTCAACGTACGCTACTGCCTCCGTCAGAATACACGTAGAAAGAGTAATTCAAAGGGTCAAGATCTACATCATCACCCAACGCATTTCGCACCACCTGATCCCACACTTGGACAATATTATGCACATTTTATGTGTCCTAACAAACCTAAGGCCAGGGATATTTAAGCCACAGCAAGGAGCAGTAGCCTCTGCCTAAGCTGCACGTCTCGGCAAAGAGCAAAAGTTCAAGCCTCAGTAATCTGTCCACGGCTATAAAAAAAAAAAAAAAGCATTTAGGTCGTTCTTAAAAGAAATTAACTGTCGGTTCGCGCTGTTTCCTTGAAGATGCATTCTCTCCCAGCCTCTGGAGAACAGTAGGATACAAGATTATTTTCAGTTTACAGGAGTGGCCACTCCTTTGCTGTATCAACATTCAGGATCACTTTGCAATCCTTAGTAATGCCTTCGTGCAATAATGATTCAGAAACAAAATAGTGTTTTGATTTTTATTTAGGCTTCTGTACAGTATATTGCAATTCTTAGATTTTTTAAAAGGGCAAGAAGCGCAAACAAAACGAGGGCAAGGAAGGCACAGAGACGACTGGACGAGTGCTAACTCGCAACTGATTTTATTTGACATTCATCGTAGCTTATATACACAAATTCCCTCGCCTGACTTGCATTGCAACACTTCGCAACTCCTACATGCAGCCATACAAAAAAGAAACTTCATTCTGATGTAGAAAAAGAGAAGGCGTGCTAACGCACAAGAGAGGTTATTGAGGCCTTTTATATAAACAAGACGGATAGCAAGTCCGCTAGCGCGCCTTCTCTTTTTCTACATAAGAATGAAGTTTCTTTCTTGGATGGCTGCATGTGGGAATGGCGAATTGTTGCGATGCAAGTCGGGCAAGGGAATTTGTGTATATAAGCTACGATGAATTTCTAATAAAATCAGTTGTGAGTTAGCACCCGTCCAGTCGTCTTTGTGCCTTCCTTGGCCTCGTTTTGTTTGCGCTTCTTAACCTTTTAGATCATGAATGAACTCCCCCAAACTCGTTTTAATCAATCTTAGTTTTTTGCTATGCACATTTTAGCGTTATTTGCGGAGGTTGCTTTTTTTCAACAAAGTGCAGCAAGTTCCTGTATGAAAAAGGTGAAATAAAATGATCTAAGCGATGGGATTGCATCGGAGAGAAATGCATCGTCCCGCTTAATGTGGAACGTCTTCCGGTCTACGGAGCAGTAGATGAACAGCTCGCACTGTTCCAGTTGGAGGACATACAGGCAGATTTGGATCTGAGTGTAGATAGGATGTGACTTCCTTAAGCTGATGATCTTGGTGTTCTTGTCTTCCACTAAATATGCAAGTAGTGGCTTCTCCGTCAATGGTTTCTTCCATCGGCTGGCAGGGCACTTGATTTCGAGCAAGTTGACCTTGCTCTCGTCGTTCCTGAAGATAGAAAATGTGGTGAGCTGGCTTATGTGCGCTAGGACTGCTGTTTGAAAACGGATTGCTAATAAAACATTCTGGAAGTGGAATTGCAGAAAGTACCTCCTGGTGATTCAAGAGCATTTTTCTGACCGGAACATGCTCTTGAATGCTCTCAACATGTTTTTGAAGCTCATACATTGTATTTAGATATGTACGAGCCAATACCGAAAGCTATGTACAGTTAAGGATATTACATGCATGTGTACTATTTGCTCTGGAACAGTAAGCGTCTAATTATGCAAAGTGCAAAGCTATCAGAAACTACTAGGCGAAACTTTTAGTGCAACCGCCTGGAAGCCTCAAAATGGCAGACGACATTCAACGAAGAGACTTTGCTTCCCAAACAAACAGCGGGAGCTGCAGCTGGAGCAATATGCCTATCGGAGCATTGCAATGAGGCATGTGGCAATGCACCCTCAGGGTGTGCCTCTTGTGACGAGCTGCTAAGTGGACCGCTCTTATTGGCTCACAAGGGTCGTGACTTTTGCCCTTTGCTAAGCTAACTAGAAAAAAAGGCACAGCGAACCGCCCGCTGCTATTCTGACGCTATTCAAGAGGTTCCAGCTTAATAAGTACCGGAAGAGTCCATCGGGAGAACACCCCAGCCAGGGATCTTCAGGCATCACAACAAGCCCGAACTGGTGGACCTCGACGCAGCGCTCTTCCTCAAGCTTGACTCGAGCTTCTGGCTCGTAAGGCACCCCATGCGCTGTTGCGGGTGACCAAAAAGGCGCTTCACGCACCATCTCCTTGGCAAGCTTCTGCAAGTCTCCTTGACAGCGTATTATTTTATGTGCCTACCAAGTGGAAAGAAATAAAATTTTAAACATCCGTACTAGAACATTTTGATTCTGAAGCCACGTCTCCCAGATCCAGAGAGTTTATCTTTTTGACCGTCATTGGCAGATATATGAGTACAAACGAAGGAGTTGTTCCATCCGAAAATTATGAATATCTTGTACTACATTAGTACAAAAAGATATTGTCATTGTACTTATGTAAATGGTGCACACCTTTGTTGCCGTAATGCGAGGCAGTCTCTCCTTCCGCCAGGTGTCCCTTGACAAGTGTGTATTCCTACAGATACTTTCAATCTCTTCAGAAGACTTGCATACGCTGCTATCGTAGACAGCCCTCTCATGACTTCGCAGGCTGCAGGATAAATTTTTATAGAAATTAGGAGATGAATTCTACCACAATACACGCCACCTTACCTTTCCAAAAATGTCTCTTCCTTTTGAATGGGCACTCCAGATTCAAACTCGATGAATAAGTTCCGGTAGAGGGATCCCTCCAATGGCCAATCAAAGAGCACCAGGGCCTCTGGAGAGGGTGGCTGCTCTACAAATTCCTCATCCTGGGCGCAAACCATCTCTTCCTGCTCGCAACATATCGTTGATGGGGAAACTCATATCGCCGAAGAACTGTTTGACATGGCTCACATCCACAGCACAGACAGACACTGATGTTCCTGCACACATGGCGGAGAAGCAAAGTTGCAACGCTTATTTGTTCTCGACTATCGCGTGGCAAAAGAGCTAAGTGCTAATTAAAACACATTCAAAAGAGTAATTTGTACACATGCATAAGCACGCACCTTTCTGCGAGTTCGGAGTCACTCGGGAGAACTTAGGGTACGTTTTTTTTTTTTTTATGACGGTATGCCACAGCTTCTTGCGCAGCTCGTTTTTGAAGCTGCTACATCTTCCTCTAAATACACGACAACTGCCGCGGTATGTTTACACTTCCCTGCGACGCCAGCACGGCAGTCGCATTGTGCGAAAACAATCTCCCGGTTGTTGTCAAGCTAATTTAGAACGGAATAAATGTACCTCGTTAAAGCAATCCATCAACGCCAACTAAGAAAACTGACTCTTATGTACTTACGTGAAGCTCGACGTGCTTTGCGGGTGCGCTCAGTCTTGTCTGCGGCACACAGCGCGCCGTGACATCCGCTTGTCCGTCGAAACGGACCTCCTTCACGTCGTAAACGTGGCAAGATTCGTGGAGGAGCTTCCCCTTCGCTACATTAGCACCACGAAAGAAACTTTGAGGATTCGTGACCGCTTGAAATCCCGTCGTAATCACGACGGGTACACCTTCCGCGCTGCTGTTCGTCGCCATTGCCTCCCGAGGAAACAGCGCCCGCTACCGCCAGGGCGCGACGAACAATAGGCGCCGGCCGCGACACGGCCGGCGTGCCCGCTCGCTATAGGATTACTTCCCCAGGATCCAGTGACTTTAGTACACACCTTTTACTAGTCCTCGTCCTTAGCGCTGTTTGTGTCCATAATTTTTATATATTAACCAACTAGCCCACCAGTTAATTTTGTTGCGGAGCTCTGGAAAGCTGTGCTATACGCTCATAATAATAATCAAGAATCAAAATCGGGTTTATTTGGTGCCTAGGAACTGCCTTTCGGTCTAGTACTAGCACACCTAAGCACTTTCTATACCTAATACACATGAAGTGGTAAATGCATAACCCAATAAATATTTAGGACAAGAAATGAACACTTTTACAATATTGTAAAGTAGCACGTCGGTAATACAATCAGTGAAGAGATTGTGCCTGAAACGACAGCGACACCTTCACATTCAGCAGGAATAAGAACAGAATCAACGACAAACGTCCACGAAAGTATTATCTGGAGTCATACAACAGACGCAAGGATTTAAAAAAAAAATTAAAAAAAAAAATTTCTTTACGTTCACAAAATATGTCCACGTGACTGGCAAGACCATTGTAGGTCTTTCCCATACGAAACGCTGGATTGTGCACACTTGACGCGACTGGAACATAAAAGGGCACAGGCGCACGGGTCGCCGTCTGTGGAACCCTAGGGGATATCTGAGCCAGCAAGTCAGGACAGTCGATAAAGCCGTGAATGGCTTTAAAGGGGCGATGCAGCGATTCTTGTACTTTGCGCGAATACCGCTTATAACGGATTCCTGGCGCTAATGACCTGTGAAACACCCGTTCGTATTTCACCACACGCAATCCAAGTCGCAGAAAAAATTAAGAAAAACGAGCAGCGTTCACCTTCTCAACTCGCAGCCAGAACAATCGGCCACGTGATCTGGAGCCGATTATATGCCGC